>BPLT01000303.1:0-134916 GCA_019656295.1 Rhododendron mucronatum var. ripense
CCCCCCCCCCCCCCCCCCCCCCCCCCCCCCCCCCCCCCCCCCCCCCCCCCCCCCCCCCCCCCCCCCCCCCCCCCCCCCCCCCCCCCCCCCCCCCCCCCCCCCCCCCCCCCCCCCCCCCCGGCGGCCCCACCTCCCTTTTCCCGGAATACCCTGCCCCCCTCCCTCCCTCCCTCCCTCTCTCTCTCTCTCTCTCTCTCTCTCTCTCTCTCTCTCTTTTCTTTATTTCTTTCTTTAAGGTTTTTTTTTTTTGACTGGGAAAAAACGCCCGAAGGCATTTTCTTTCTTTCTTTAAGGTTTGATTTTTTTTTTTCCTCCTCTTATTTCCAGTTTGTTTTTTATTTTTTTTCATTTTTTTTCCTTTTATTTCCAGTTTCCTTTTCTCTTTAATAATAGGTTCAAGTCTAATTCTAGGCTTTGTAAAGTAATTGAAAGAAAAAAAGTGTTTCAATTTATCATGTTTATCCGACTATTTTATTTTTCTTTTTCTGTCCTTTATAGATTAAAAAATATAGTTACAAAAATAAGTATTTCAATTTTCAATCCGTTTGAACCAGTGCAAAGATGTTATTTTTCTGATCATTTCATCCTAGATAGTCGTAATAAATTTTTGGCTTCAAGGCCTTTCAATGGACATCCTAAGAGAGTCTTGAAACTAAATAATGAGTTTTAGGGTGTTTGTTGAAAAACCTTAAACTGAAAAAACCATCTTTGCTCTAATTTAACTAAATTGCAAATTAAAGCACTTAATTCTTGAATTATATTTTTAAATATACAAAGGGTGTATTTATAGAAATTAAATAAATAAGATATAAGTAATTAAATAAAAAATAAAGGTCAGCATGGAACATATAAAATATAAAAATTAACGAAAATAAATTAAGTGTTCCGAATTTCAATCCGTTTGAATGGGTGGAAAGATTTTATGTTTCTGATCATTTAATTCTAAAGGGTCATAATTTAATTTTGATTATAGGACTTTTGTTGGTTAGTCCTAAGATATATTTGATTCAACAATTTTGTTAGGGTTAATCAACGAGAGCTCTATAATCAAAATTTACTTATGACCATTTAGGATAAAATGATCAGAAACTAAAATCTTTCTATCGGTTCAAACGAATTGAAATTTGGAACATTTAATTTTTTAACTATATTTTTTAATATATAAACTGTATATTGAAAAATTAAGTGTTCCAAATTTCAATCCGTTTGAATGGGTGAGAAGATTTTATTTTTCTGATCATTTACTTCTAAAGGGTCATAATTAAATTTTGACTCTAGGGCTCTCGTTGGTTAGTCCTAAGAGATATTTGATTCTACGATTTTCTTAGGGCTAATCAACGAGAGTCCTATAGTCAAAATTTAATTATGACCCTTTAGAATTAAATGATCAGAAAAATAAAATCTTCTCACCCATTTAAACGGATTGAAATTTGGAACACTTAATTTTTCAATGTACAGTTTATATATTAAAAAATATGGTTAAAAAATTAAATGTTCCAAATTTCAATTCGTTTGAACCGATAGAAAGATTTTAGTTTTTTGATCATTTTATCCTAAATGGTCATAAGTAAATTTTGATTATAGGGCTCTCGTGTATTAAAATCGTTGAATCAAATATATCTTAGGACTAACCAACAAGAGTCCTATAATCAAAATTTAATTATGACCCTTTTTAATTAAATGATCAGAAACATAAAATCTTCCCACCCATTCAAACGGATTGAAATTCGGAACACTTAATTTATTTTCATTAAATTTGGTTAAATTATTATTGTTGATTAGAAGTTATTTTTATTATTTATTGTTAAGACTAATTAATTAAAATAATATAAATTTATTAAGTATGAAGACAAATTTAATTGAAAATAGAATTTGAGTTACCTAAAAAAAGAAGAAGGGAGGTATATAGGAAAAGAAACAAATAAAGAAAAAAAAAAGAAGGGTGGTTAATGGGAAAAGAAACAAATAAAGAAGATAATTGAAACTTAAAAAAAATTCAAATGAAGAGTAAAAAAAGGAAATAAAGAAAAAAAAAGAAGCAAACAGGAAACCGGGGGTGTGGGGGAAAGAAAGTAATTGAAAATAAAAATGAAAAGTAAGAAAAAGAAATAAAAAAAGGAGGAAAAAACAGAAAACAAAGAGGGGGGGGGGGGGGGGGGGGGGGGGGGGGGGGGGGGGTGTCAGGGGGGTGGGAAAAGCAATTTACATTACTGGGGTGAATATTTTCTTCTAGATTGAAAAAGTGTGATGGATTATGCAAATTTGTCACTCCCTAGTCACAACATATATCAAGTTAACGATGAATGTATACAGCTATATATGAAATGAGTGCTGCGAATGTTTCCTACGATATATCAACCCCGTGATTGCCATAGTGATGCTGATGTAGCATATTGTATTGTATGCAGCTAAATATCCTAGTCTCTCTTCCGTACACGTCAAGAACAAAATCTACTTTGAGCTTTTCGAGCTTCTTAACCGAGTATACTTTTGCAGAACACAGTTTCTGCTCCCAGTTCAATGATATGAGCCACTAAATCTCTGCACTTGGTTAAATGCTGAAGGGAAAAAAGCAAATTCGCACAAAAATCACTCCTCTTTGCATGTTAGATATAATTTTCCTAGCCATGAGAGTGAAAATATTGCCTAAAACAAGTAAATTTTCACTTTTGGATTCCTCAACCTACCCGCCATTACCAACAAGAACCAAAATATTCCTTCCGTGCGCAATCGAACCATAATTACGTCTAATTAACCAAGTCTAAATTTCCCTTCAACGTACAGAAATATCAACGTGTTTCATGCAACAACAAACGAGCACATTGCTTGTCCAAAATAAAAATAAAAATAAAGGTCCAGTTACTCCAGTATATGAACCTCATTCACGGCGATATGTTTCGAATATGTTGGGAGGGATTATTTATAGTGTGTTTGCATTCACCATATTGTACGAGGACAAAGCTGCTGATGGAACGGGCGATGAAGGAACGAGTGCGAATGGTGCAACACAACGAGGGCCTTAGAAACATTGTGAATGGAATGAAGCATGGAAACGGTTCCCTTGACTATTGAAAAAACAGAGTTATGTTACCGTATAAAGTAATTTCCTCCACAAACCCACGACATATGATAAAACGATACTCCTAACTAATACTCCCAAGGGAATGAGGAAGGGATACCGCTAAACGACATATGGGTGGGTCAAACTTAAAGGACATCGACCATTCACACCAAGAACTCGTGCTTCGGGCGAGGGTTCCTTTCTTCCCTGTTGAGCTTCCTCTTTCTTCTGGCACCGAGGGTTCCTTGAAGCTTCTCTACTCGGGCAAGGTTTTCTTTCTTTTGGGAATCAGAAGTCGATCCCTTCGGGCTGGCTAGGTTTCCTTCGATTAATGAGCCGAATTGTCAACTAGCTCCTTATTCTGGAGTCGGTGCCCTCACCGGCGTACTGGTCCGCTTGGCGAAACCACCAAACAAAATGTTAAAATACTTTGGGTGCACAAGTAGCTTAATCCTTATTCTCAATACTGTACAATACCGGTTTTTCTATTGATACAAAACTTACCGATACATATGAGATGCCTGGTATCATTTCAAAATTTTTGCTATTACTGTTATTTTTCCACATCAGAGAATTTAGTATAATGTATATAATTATTTAAAATAATTTAAAAGTAGTCTGATATCGCGCGGTATTGCCGGTATCGACAAATACGACGGGTAATGTATATAATTAATTAAAATAATTTAAATGTAGTATGATATCGCGCGGTATTGCCGGTATCAACAAATTACGACAGGTATTTGAGTTGGAACGATATTAGAGGGCATCCACCAAAGGGCACTTGCGCTTTGGCAACAATTGATTGGTAGCTACGACTTGAATCACTTGATTTGGTTTGGTTTTAGGTTGAATATCGAGAAAGGACACACATTCATCCTTCAATTGCCATATACTCCGTGTATCAGAATAAAATCTAAAGAATTATGAAGTCATAATGAAGATTAAGTACAGCCTACTATCATTTCAAATAAATAACTGATGTGATGTTTTTATTTTTAAATACTTATTTTTTACTTTACAAGATAATTCATCAATAAATTCTAACACCACACCCAATCACACATCCATTCACACACTCACACTCATAATAAGGGTGGGCTCACACACACTGGATGTGTAGTGTGTGCAGGCTCCACTCTTGTTGTGAGTGTGGGTGTGTGAATGGATGTGCAAGTGGGTGTGGTGGTAGGAGGACTCATATTTCATTCTCTCATAATATATTATCTTTAATTAAAAAAAGGTATATAGTTTTCTTAGCGAAACAAGACGGAAAAGCAATATGGTCGATGGATAGATATCTTATCGCCATCACAAAGGGAGTAACTTAAAAGAAAAAGGACTAAGCGAAACATAGCCATAAATTTCCATGCTTTTCGTGGACAAAATAGACCTTTCAAATCACCCAAGGATAAGGGCTACGGCACCCTCAAATTCTCTCCTGATTATTTCAAGCATCACCTCATTCCATGTATCAACTGGACCTGACGTACACCAGGGTAAGCAATCCTGCGGCGGGGGCTTCCCATCCGGCCCATTTGGTTTTCTTGTTCAGGTCGGGATCCCTACAAGGGCCGGGATGCCTGTCATGGCGATACCCAAGGGCTTCCGTAATGTCCATCAACTTCAGTTTCGATCTGTTCATCCTCTTCCGGATTGCACGGTTAAAACCCATCACCTGTTTCTCGTGCATTATATTCGTATATCCATTTTCGACTATTTCACCATCTAAAGCGGGCTTTACTTTTCCTGTGCACGATCCTCCCGTATTCCAGGCCCCACCCTCGTAATGATCAGGTGAATAGGAACGCACAATGGTCAGACTGGTGTAATTGGAAGCATAACCAGGGCATGGAGAACTGTCTCCACGGATATTCCAAAAGCCTCAACGTCGTTTACTTTCAAAGGGCGAGACTTGTCCGGCGACCACAATTGTCCTCGGCCACAATCTCATTGTTCAAGATATAGACGGATTGCTTCATGAAGACAATCACGTCAAAACTAGGGATGAATTTTGTGTGGCCCGTGATCCTCGATCAGAGTTCCTCCTTTGTTGGTTCGTGGGTTTCCTAGCTTTCTCGCTTTATCTTGCACAGGGAACGCATGACTAAGACTTGGCCGGGGTTGTCTAACAACGCCCTCCAATGACAGGATGAGAATATGCAGAGAGCAAAACAAGAGACTAGGGTTTTAGAGATTGAATAGTCTAGGGTTGTCATGCTTCAGTATTTATAAAGTCTCCTTAGCTTGCTCTCCAAGTACAAGCATGTGCCTTGCACGAGTCGAATGACATCATCACGATGTCATAGAATAGATCTGGTAACCGTTTTGGCATGAGTTGGCACCTCTCATGTGCGCTCATCGTTATCCTTTGGCATAACCGTTTCTGCACGTGCAGAGGCATGCACCACTGTAATTGGCCGAACCCATGCCAGGCCGAGCCTAGTAAGCAACTTAGAAGGAGGACACGCCGACGGGGTTTCCTTCCTGAAGGTGGCCGAACCTGTGCTACCTGTTGCCGGGGCTGGGGTGCATACAACATTGACGGATGGACGTTGGCCTTGAGCCAAGCCCCGGTTCAAGCACGGCCACTGATGGACCTGGTCTTATTACTTGAGATAGGTGCGGATAGTTATGTTCGGCCTGCTACAAATTCCATGATGCCCTCATCTGGTGCATTGAGGTAGACCTTTACCACACCCTCTGGAACAAATATCAAATGGCTTGGAAATTTGGTGGATCAGCCTTTCTGACATATTCGGACAATCATTGTAGATGTTGACCTGAAAAAGTAGCGATGCATTTTTTCCCTTGTTTTTTCCGAACTTCAACATGAAAATTTGCCAACATCCTTCAAACAATCATAAGATGTAAGGATTATACAAACTTGATAGCTAGTTGATTAAGTTTAAGGCCGACTGTTGGACAGAGACTATGTTTCTTTTCCATTTGATGGCCAGAGGCCAAATAACTAAACAAAAAGTATAAGGGAAAGATCTTGATCACTTGATAGGCATGATGCATCGATCCTGTATCTTCATTCCATGAATACTAGTGGGTGATACAACCAGAAAAGGCACGAAAGCTTTTCAAGATTGACATCAATCTTATCATACATGCAGCCATAGGCTATACAGCCTATACTGAACCAGGCCGAAGAATCTTTGTATCTACTTATGAGTACAAAATTCGTCAACTCTGTGAAGTTCTGCCTCTAAAAAGACCAACTCTTTCTGAAAATAATCAAATTATATGACCACCCTCATGATCAAAAGGGAAAGAAAGAGGCCAGATAAGCGAAATCTTTCAAACTGAAAATGATAGGAAAAAAAACTATGCTCCTATCTAAGACAGGATATTTTGAAAATTGGATAAGCAATAGGAGAGTAACATAAAAGCAACCAAGGCCCTCTTCCATTAGTTTGAGGCATAGTTGCTCAAGAGCAAACATGCATTCGGCCTTATTATCAAGCAGGATGGAAAATTCTGTGACTCATACGGACGAAGTGTCAAATTCGGGGAAATACATCCCTTGTCACAATATTGTTGAGGCATTGGCCACCACTCAAAAAAATAAACACCAACTTATAGCAGCAGGGTTCATTGATAGAGCTTCATCAGTTTAGAATGCTAAAGATGCAGAAAGGATGCACAAATGGCGACTCCATCTGCCAAAGTATGCACAATACTTGCCTGCCAGAGGATACACAACACTACAACAGTGACTGCATCTGGTTCCGAGCAAGTGAGTCACCGATGAAAGCTAATAATGTCTTCCCCCTCATCAACTCTAAAATTGTTTTTGCATCAAATTGGGGGAGGTCACACTTGGCAGGCTTCCACCGCCAATTTTCATAGTCTTTGTCAGGCCTCCCATTTCCCTGGCAGTTGTGTTCTTGCGGCAGGACGGGGCATGAGTTATTCGTGTATAGTGATCCAAATGAATCATATACCCATTTTCCATGATACTGTTAGATTATGAGTTTATTTGTAATTAGTTTATTAGTTGTTCTATTGTGTAACTAGTTCATTCTCTAAGACAATAGTGTAATTAGTTTAGTATACCTATTTCACAGCAATCAGATTAATTCTAATGAGAAAAGAACCCTACGTTCTGGTTCTATTCACGTCTCTCCCTCTCATTACATCTAATATGGTATCAGACCAGTTCTTCTTAAGAAATCAACCTCGATCAACCTCACCGTCAGCATTGCTGGCCTTCTGACATCTTAGTCGACACCATCGGCAGTCAGCGTAGCTGACATTTTTTGTCGCCATCTCCGGCGATGGTTCTTCCTTCTATGTTGCTGTCTTCTTTTGCCATACACCTTCGAAATACCCTCAAAACACCTCTTCCACCCACCACAAGTTCCGACAGGTTTTGTAGCAGATTGGGTCAACTTGACAGGTTCCGTAACAGACTGGGTCGACTAGACAGAGGTTTTTTTTTTTTCTTCCCCGGGGGGTTTTCTGGAAGTAGTTTCTGATCTTTAAGTTTTTTTTTTTTTTGATCATAGCATCTTTACTAAAGTTTTTGTAAAGATGTTGGAGGATAAAACACAGGCTTCCACTAGTGGGAAGGATGAGTTGAATCGTATAGTGACTTTTGATAACTGTCCCGTGGATATTTGTCACATTAAGTTGGATGGTACCAACTATTTTCTTTGGTCGCATACTTTTACCTTGGCCATTGAGGCCAGAGGGATGTCAGAGTTTATCGAGGGTTCTGTTACTCCACAGGATGAGGTTGTCGAACTAAAGAAATTTAAGTCTCAGAAATCTTTAGTCACGTGATAGGCGCGTAAATGTTCACATTAGCGCCCCTTAATTTATCATTGCTACGTCTATTTATATTATTATTTGGAGTTTTATGCGTTTATTTTGTGTTGTAGGTATTTGGAGGCTTACCATTCTAATGGGCTTTACTATGGCAAAATTGGCATATGAGTGGCAGATTATCTGGAGTTCCAACATGGCCAATGATACTAATTTAATTGATGGGTCCATTCATATTTTAAGGGTTTAATTCACATGGGAATAAATTGGTTGTCTGGGCCAAGCCAATGGATCTTGTAACGTGGACTGAATAAGGGATTCGGGTCAACCGGTCAACTGCAGTTGGGAAGTAATAAACTCGGCCCACAAGGGTTTTGTTTGTTTGTCGGCACTTCTCACTTATAAAAAGACGAAGAACGGGGCTGCGGTGGGATGATTATTTTTCAACAGGTTTTACTTCTGGACGGACGAAGAAAAGGGGCTGCCGTGATACCTTCTTGGGTATCACGCACGACTTTATTCGGACGAAACAAAGAACGGGGCTGCCAAAGCTTTTCGTTCCGAAGTTTAGTTTTCTTTTGAGTTTTATTTCTTTCAAGTTTTTGATGCTTTATTCAATTAGTCGCACTCTAGTAATTCGTTTTAATTTATGTTCTTAATAAAAGTTGTTTATATGTTTTTGTTTGGTTTGGATCTCTTGTTTATTTTCTGTATCGCGTAATAGAAGCATATTTCAATTTAGGGTTTCTTTCAAGTGAGTAGTCGTAAAGGTAGGGTCGCGGGGTGATTAGCACACCGTGGCCAATCCAGGCATTGCTTCTATTTTCAAATAATGAAAATTATAATTTTAGATTGGTAAAATACTTCCCGCGGACGAACCCGGGCATTGTCGGAGCCCATGTGAACGGGGGAATGAGGGTCCAAAACTCATTCTTCACTGCACAAGGGTAAACGGCGACCATAGGGTTTCGCATCTTGCGGGGTATCTTTTCCAAATTAAGTTAAACGTTTTTTTTAGAACACTTAATGGAGCAGGTTAATCTGGACTGCTATGAACCCTACGACCGTACCTCCTTTTAATTCTTGGAAAAGTACAATCAATTTCTAGATTTTAGTTAATCTCAATCAATCGACAAGGGGTGGCTACCTAAGAGCCAGTTTATATAAGTAACAACCCGAATTTTTAGTTAGCACACATTACCGTCTCTGTGGATTCAATTCCGGACTTGCCGGATATTATGCTACGTCGGTCTCCGCCCTACGCTTGGGGCAACCCATTAATTTAGGACTAGGAAATCGTCAAGCATCACGACATGGTTGTTTAATTCTATGAGAGCTGATATTCGCCATACTTTTCTGCTTCTTGATACTCCACATAAGAGATTTGGACTACTACAGCCCAAACCTATTCTCAACAGGGTAATGATACTCAGTGTTTTGAGTTGAGGAAGAGACTCCGTACTTTAGAACAAAATCATCAATCCATCGCTGTGTACTTTGCTGACATGAGTGGAGCATGGCAAGAATTTAATTATTATTAGGGTTTCAAGCTATTTGTGCTGGTGGCCGAAGAGGATAGAGAAAGAGCGTATTTATGACTTTCTTGCTAGTCTTGATGTGGAATATGATCCGATTAGAGTGCAGGTGTTGGGTCGTGTTCCGTTTCCGTCTTCGGGAGAGGCCTATGCCATTGTTCAGCAGGAGAGGTGCTGTGGTGCATACTCTTACTTCTGATCGTTCTGCCTTGGTTATCATTCCTCAGGGTTAGTTTGATTCTAGTGGTGGGCTTGTTGCACAGAGTGATAAGTCACAGTTTGGTGCTAGTAGTGGGCCTATTGATCGTGAGTCACTTCGGTGTGATTATTGCCACAACATCGGATATGCCAGGGATTTTTGTTAGAAGTTACATGAACGTCCCTCTCGTGGGCGAGGGGGTGGACACAGTGGTTGCGCTCGTGATCTCATAATTAAAAGTTGAAATATTTAAAAGGTTCCCTATAAGCCCCAAAGACGGAAAAAATGTAACCGGAAGAAAATCACTGTTTGATAAAGCTGCAAATGCATCAAAATTGGGATGATTTAGCTATTATTTTGCATGCATGGTCATATTCTTTTTGGCTCCATGGGTATTAGGAGTACCTTTCCTGGACGGAATAGAATAGTCTTTGGGAGTTTGCGGCATGGTTGCGGTGGCGGAGAGTCATCTATTGCTCCCTCCACCAGAAGAATGCGACAACCACACACTATGGATAACATATATGAATGTGACTCCATGATTAGTAAAATAAGAAGACCGTACCCTCTTGCCTCCAAAGCTCTTGCTCTTTCTCCTGCCGTAAACTGTTGTACTCTTCGATCATGGAAAGAAGTCGAATCTGGACAGGTACATAGCAGGAAATAGTGTTGGACACAATAAAGTAAATGAAGAGGGAAACACGAAACAGTTACATACAGAAGGGTAACATCCTACACCATCATAGGTGAACTCCACGCCTCTCTCGTTTTCCCATGATGAGGTTTTTGAAGCCAACGCCTCTGCCATTCCTTTAACAACACAACAGATAATTAATACGACAATGTAGCTGAGAGAAGCAAGTGCATAAGCTGGTCACAAAGAACTTTAACATGCGGCCACAAGATATTGGCCCATTGCTGAAATAGGGAAAATCATCTGCCTGCATTCAGGATGCATGGTGTACCGGGAAGTTTCTTAGCACGCTTCAAATTAAGATGAGTATCTCTTCCAGCATTGTACCGGTTTTCATCCTAAAAGAACATCAAGATGAGAGTAAGCAAAAAGCTCATCTAAAGCAAAGAAAAGAGAGAAGAAAATATCCAACCATGTTAAACTCCTCAAGCCAACACTCTTCCTCACATGCAGGCAACCATTTCTCAACTCTATCAACTATTTCTATCCTGCTTTTACTGCTAAATGCCTCCTCCTTAGCTTTACCAATTTGAAGTTCAATCTGTTCAAGGACACAAGCAGGATCCAACTCCCCTGTATCCAAAAATTTGGTGCATAAAATTGAAAGAAGTTCCGAAGGTATTAGTATAATAGTATGATTAAGTCTTTTGCTATACCTGACTCAACAGCTTCAATAGCAATTTCCACTGCACTGTCTGATTCTGGAATCAAATGCATCTTTCGACAAATCTCCTCCAGCTCCAATCTCTTCCTCGAAACAAGTTCCTTCATTTTGCTAGCTTTCAGTTCTTCCAGCCGAGAAACTTATGCCTCAACCTGAATGATAATTTTACACTTCTTTCAGTTCCGGCCAAGGAAAATGTCTTTGGTGATCACATGCATAAGTCTATTAATGACCGGCAACAAGTAAAATAACTATTAGAGAAAAAAAAAAAAAAAAAAAGAGAAAAGAGAAAAGGTTTGCCTGCCAAAGGAAAACTACAACTAAAAAATGAAATGAAGAAAATTCCCTACACACCGCCTTCCAATCTATAGAGAGCCAAAAGAAAAGGAACTCCATTACAAGGAGGAGGAACCAATGCTGAAAAAAGGAAGACAAAGAACACACATAACTCACAACATTGATGAAGCCAACACAAAGCACGACTTGTGTTCAAACTCATTAAAACTCACCAAATCGATTGAATCCACAGAAAGCATGTTGGGGTCAGTTATCTCTTATTCTGAAGCAACTATATTACAGGTAACATTCTGAAACTTCTGTTGCTCTTCAGATGGTGTGTCCATCAAGTTCCAAAGCTCCAACAATGAAGTTGCAAGATCTTGGAGCTGCCACAGTTCGGAATATTTTTAGGATACAAAAATTGTAGATGATTAAAGTAACTGGAATTTATCCAAATACCCGCTGCATCCTTCTTATTTTAACGTCTCTCAATTGTTGTATTACAGTTTCCAACTGCTCAATAAAATCCTTACTTGGGATCTTCGGTCCTTCACAATCATAACCTAAACTAGGATGAACCTCATTAGCTCTTTGTTTGAATCTATACCAAGCACCGAGCACAGAGAGTTCAAAGTGTTCAGGAGGTCTAATACGTGCTTCAGCTGATCACTCTATGTGCATGTGCAAAGAAACACAGATATAAGAAACACAAGAACATCTGAAAGTGACACTTAAAATTGATACTACATTTATACTGCATAGGAAATGAAAACAACAAAATAAACCATGATTTCCTTTTCCTTTTTGAAGTGCCTGCAGCTCTCTCTGCAATTCTTCGAGCATTCTTAATGAAAAATCCGTTTCGTCCAAAACTGCACTAGCCAGAGTGTACCTAGACGAACATTGCATCTCACTTGATATCTGCTGAATTGGCTCTCGAACTTCTACGACTTGATTCCTTCTGTCACATTTCCTCTTCTGCATCTCCTCCAGTTGTAGAATAGTAGCTGTGAGCTCTTCCTTCAAGCTTCCAGGATTATGATTGGACTAAAAGGAGAGATTACATGCGTTCTTTAGTCTGTGAGTTTTTAATTTTTTTGAACTTCAACATGTTTGACATTTTTCCATCTTGGGAATGACTTCGGTGTCCCCGGTCATTTTGGGGACACCGTAACTTTTGGCATAACAAAACCATTATAAGCATAACCAAATTCATTACAAGCATAACCAAAACCATTATAAGTATAACCAAAACCATAACAAGGCATAACTTGGTTGGTTATGCCTTGGTTGATTTTTGGTTATACCTTGATTGGTTTTTGGTTATGCCTTGGTTATGCCATGTTATGGTTTTATTATACTTGTAATGATTTTTGTTATGCTTGTAAGGGTTATGTTATGCCAAAAATTACGGTGTCCCCAAAATGACCGGGGACACCATAGCATCATCCTTCTATCTTTAGTCCACAGAACAAACCTTGTTAGACTTCTGGTGTATACTCTTTACAATGTTGAAACAATCATGCGCCAATTAACAGGCAAGGGCGACAAGTTCACCATGCTTGATTGTTTTTTGTTCTCAGAAGGTGCAGCCACTTTGTGCATATAATGCAAGAGTTAAGTGTCACTTAGGTCTATACCATAGATTTAAATATCGGCCGGTACGAACCGTATCGGCCGGTTCGTACCAGTATTTGAGGGGAGCGGTTCGGATATGGGCCGGTATAACGGGGGACTCCGAATCACAAGCGAACCGGTACGTATCGGTCTGTAATGGATTTAGGGGGCCGGTTCGTCTCGGGGAGGGGGAAAAAAAAATTTCCAAGAAGGGGATTTTTAAAAATTCCCGGAAGGGGGCTTCAAAATACGTGGGCTTAACCGTATGCGAGGCTCAAATCCCGGATTTGCACCCCCCTGCGCGATTAACTCGTGACGCACATTCGGTTAATTGGTTTCCGAATCAGTTTTTCAAATTGCCGCCCATTTTCCTGAGCGCGCAGACCTCTCCTTAAGTCCTCATTTACAAACCCACCAAAGTGAAAATTCATTTAAAGTAGATAGAAGTTTTGTAACTTGTCAATGTGAGACTAGAGAAAAACACCATGTTTTACAAATACACACTAAAGTTCCAACATAAATTTGTTGTGGCTAGCGATTATCGGATATTTCACATGAAGAGAATGGGCTATTACATGTCTTAAATTAATTAAAATGTGATAATTTAAGCCAATGTTGGGAGCAAAAGCCGCAAAAGTATATTTTTCAAGTTTTATACATGTTGATGATTTTTAAAAATTCACGACCGCAACACCAGATTCCCGCGACGTATCACCGATATGTCCCAATACCGATATACCGCGACCGATACCGCGACGGTGACCGATACCGCGATTTAAAACTATGGTCTATACCCAACCTTCCTCTACCCCATAACGAGCCCCAATAACGGAGACTGAACTGGGTGCAGTTCCTTTACTCGAAAGTGATTAGTAATTAAATGATTTTCCATTAAACCCTCTGCAACTAAGGATTAGAGTCAGAGATGAATAATCAAGAAATCTCAGAATTGGAAAATTCTTTTCTCCAATCTCAAAATGATACAGTTAATAAAATTCAATATCCACCTCAAAGACTTCCTTATGCAGGAACAGATAGGTATTAGTATCCTAGACCTAGTCCCCAGGATATGTTGTATGATGAAGCAGGTTATCAAAGACATATGTCTTATAGTGGACGAACCATTTCTGAATGGAATATAGATGGTATGACTGAATACCAAATCTTTGGAGTCGTGCATCAAATGATGATGTATTGCACTGTTTGTATGCAAAATAAGAATTCTGATAAAGAAATAGCCAGTTGGATATCAGCTGGTTTTATTGGAATGATTAAAGGTTGGAAGGACACAACACAACGTTTAGAAATACTAAACATGGTAAAATTAAAAAATGGTGAACAGAAACAAGATGTTGTTTATACTTTAGTTCAATCAATTATTCTCCATTTTGTTGGTCACTGGGATAACCAACGAGAAGAAGTGGAGAATTACTTCAAAATTTAAAGTGTCCAACGGTGACTCATTTTCGTTGGTACAAAGACGTATTTCTAGCTAAAGTAATGCAAAGAAATGATGCTAATAGTGAGCATTGGAAATCAAAGCATGTTTGTTTCAGATTGGGATTTAAAAGGGGGCATCGTTGCCATTGGAAATCAAATCATGTTTGATCTGTGATACCTTAAAAAATTGGATGCTTCGGATAAAAAAAAAATTGGATGCTTTAAAAGGGGGCATCGTTGCCATTGGTGTTTGTTTCATATTGGGATTTAACGCTTATGAATGCCATTAAAGCATGTTTTGACAATATGTACTCAATTATAATAAAATGAAATTTTGTTTAAATTTATTATTGTTCATTAGAAGTTATTTTTATTATTCATTGTTAAGATAAATTAATTAACTAATTAAAATAAGATAAATTTATTAAGTATAAAGTCAATTTTAATTGAAAATAGAATTTGAGTTAACCAAAAAAGAAGAAGAAGGGAGGTAAATGGGACAAAAAAAAATTGAAAATTAAAAAAAAGATTCAAACTAGAAAGAAAGAAAAGGAAATAAAGAAAAAAAAAAGAAAAAAAAAATTCTAACCGGAAAGAAAGGAAAGAAAATAAAGAAAAAAATTCTAACTGGAAAGAAAGAAAAGGAAATAAAGAGAAAAAAAAAGAAGCAAACTGGGAAGAAAAGAAAGGGAGGGGGGAGGGGTAATAGTGGAAATGGGGTGTTGGGTTGGGAGGGGTGGGCTCGTGGAGTATTAGTATTGTCAACAAAAGCAAGTGAGGGCAGCGTCATCTCAGAAACCTCCCCAGTGAAATTTGCCCCTAAAAAAATATTACACCTTTAACCTTTTCTTTTTCTTTTTTTGACAAGTCACCTTTAATCTTTTTACTCATAAGAATTCAAACTCAACTCGTTTATGACCGAGCCTTTTAAGGCTCATGTAATAAATGAGTTAAGTTCAACACTCTCAAATTTAACTCAGCATGAAAAAACTTGGTTCGTATATATAGACTCGGCTATTCAGTAGACAAACTGGGTTAACTTGTTTGATAAGTCAGCCAAATTTGAACACTACAAAGTTCGATTTAACTCGTTGACACCCTAGTGGTAGTGTGAGAAAGGTGTAAGGAATTCACACTTCACACGACTACTCCATAATTACTCTTCAATAACTTGTTCCGGAACGCGAAATAAATACTTATTTTTTAAGAAGGTAATTTCAAGCTCAAAAATGATGGGCTTATTAAAATCTAAAAATTTGCAATATGGATCTTGTTTGAAAGATCTCATTGAGATCTTTAATATGGTGCAAAAAAAATTGAAAAATTATTTTTCATTTACACTATTTTTGAGTTTGATAATGCGAAATAAATATTTTTTAAGAAGGTATCATGGAACAAGTATAAATTGTATCCAGATGAACCGGTCATTAAGGGTCATCATTTAGCCCGAAGGCCCGCGACCCGCCCAAAGCCCTCCCGGCTTTTACCCGGTCCGAGCCCGTAAAATGGGTTGGCTAGCCCGGCCCGTAGTTTGTAATGGACGGGCTCGGGCATATGAATTTTTACTTGGCCCGTGAGCCCGGTCGGCAGCCCGCCCGTGGTACCCGTCTAAAAGCCCGCTAACGGGCCCGCCTATTAGCCCAAAATCCCACAAAACCCTTTCTTTTTTCCCTTGATTTAGTTTTGCCCAAGGAAATTTAATCCCGCCCGGCTTTTGGCCAGCCGGCCCGCCAATTGGGCTAGCCCGTGGGCCGGGCTTAGGTTTCAATTTATGGTAGGTGGCCCGACTCGCCAAAAAAGAAAAGCCCGATTGATCCGGCCCGTGGGCGGGCTTGGGCTGGACCGGCCCGATGATAACCCTTACCGGTCATGGTGGGTTGTCGGGATATAACCAATCTCACACTGTCACATCACCTAAAATCACGGAAGTTGTAGGCCAAAATATTTGAGAGCCAAAAGCTAACCTAACCATGGTTTATACCCTCTATTATTTTCTTTTCGGTTCCGCTAACTGGTGCCACGGTGCACCATCTAACAACACAATTTGTGCACTTTATGTCACCCTCAAGAGTCGGCTCTATCAATTCTCACCACCTTCATCTGACACACAATCAGATGCCAAAATTATCCTTCCCAAATTTGCCTGTTTTTTCTTTTGAACCTTTCCACACCAAAAATCCCATATGGCCGTACCCTTACCGCAAGCTTATGTCCAAAAAAATATAAAAAAGTATTTATAAATTTAAAATAATTAATTATGGAAAGTGATTTTGCCACTTCTCTTTTTGTTAATGTCACTTCTCTTTATGTCTTTATTAAATGATTTATTTTGTGAGAGAAAGGAAGTGACATTAACAAAAAGATGAGTGGTAAAATCAATTCCCTTAATTATTGGATCATGTAAAAAATCAACTCCAATAGATATTGATAGGTATGTTTTCTGGATTTCTACGGGAGTTCACCCGTACATTCCTACCGATATCCGTTGGAGCTGATTTTTTTATTGTATCCAATAATTAATTATTTTAAAATTTATAAATATTTTTATGTATTTTTGTAGGATCCGAAATGATCCCCACTTAATCCGATATCAGTAAGGCCTGCCTCAAAATTCGTAGAGCAATGATTAAAACGAGAAGTTATTCTTAATATATTTTTTATGGGCTCCTAAATAAAATTAGTTCAATCCAACATCAATAGGAGCTGTTTCATAATTTGTATAGAGCAATATTCAACGGAGTTTTTTTTGGCTTAAGGGCCCGTTTGGATGCGGGGAAAAATTTGGGGGTATTAGTTAATAAGGGGGGATAAAATAGTAGGGGGTATTAGTTAATAAGGGATGGCCCACATTGATGTGATGTTTATGGAGGGGGATTAAATAGTAGGTTGTTTGGATGAGGTGTTAGAGAACGGGGATTAAGCTGTCAAATGACCCTTTTGCCCTTGTGCAGTCCCTAAATTAATTATGTATTACGTTTTATATGTAATTGCAAATTTAATTATTCTTTCACAATTTAAGTCGTAATATTTATTTCTACTAACAAATTAACAAATTTAATATTATTATTAAAAAAAATTTAATAAAATTTGGTTTTTAAAAAAAATTAAGTGTTCCAAATTTCAATCCGTTTGAACAGGTGCAAAGATTTTAGTTTTCTGATCATTTTATCCTCAATTGTCATAATTAAATTTTGACTCTAGGACTCTCGTTAATTAACCCTAAGAAAGTTATAGAATCAAATATCTCTTAGGGTTAATCAACGAGAGCCCTAGAGTCAAAATTTAATTATGATCATTTAGGATAAAATGATTAGAAAACTAATATCTTTGCACCTGTTCAAACGGATTGAAATTTGGAACACTTAATTTTTCAACCTCTTTACACCGTATATATATTAAAAAATATAGTTAAAAAATTATGTGCTCCAAATAAGAAGTTTTAGATAGGTTTGAATGAAAAATATGATTTTTGGTAGAATGAAGAGTAGAAATTAGTTGAATAGTGAATGGAGAAAGGGGATAATAAGGGGTATTTTTGTCCACAAAACTCCTCCACACCCGGATTATTTTTGGGCACCTCAAGGGGAGCCCAAAATTAATACCCGGCAATACCTACAACTGGGGAAAAAGAAAAGGGGGTAAAAATTAATGGGGGGGGGGTGGGAAATTGGAATGCCAAACAAGGGGAAAAGAGGTGGACCCCTCTCATATACCCCCTCTTATTTTTCCCCCCTCTTTTTTACTCCATCCAAGCAAGCCCTAAGGGTTGGAATTAGGGAATGGGGTATGAGACGTCAGCATTTGGGTGCTAGGTGCTATTGGACTCCCAAATCCTTAGGATTTTAGCTCAACACTCAATAATGACAAAAACGTTAAAACAAAAAACGGCTCCAGGAATTTCCCTTTTTGGGTAAGGAAAAGAAGTGTAATTATGTTTACCTTCTTTTACCTCTTTAAAAGAGGGTGAACATTACACTCATTCCTATCGGTTGAAATGATGTGGATTCCACCACAAGTGATGTCATGTTTATATCTGCAATATACTTTTTGGTAAGTATGATATCACTTTATAGTAGGATCTATATCATTTCAACTAATAAAAAAAAGGATAATGTTCACTATCTTTTTTAACTAATAGAAATGATTGTAATATTTACCATCTTGTAAGGAAGATGAACAAAACTCAACCGAAGGAGAAGGGGAAACTGATGGAAAAAGAAAAAGATACCGGAAAAATAAGCTAATGGCATTTTTGTTATTTGAGTTAACAACTTGTCCTTTATTAGAATCCAACATTGACTGACATAGGAATGCTTTTGCAAAAGCTGTGCGAACCATGTAGCCTTTTGGGACACACATAATCAGTGCACGATAGCACCGGTTAGAATTTGCCTTTTCTTTTTGCTTTTATGGGACAGTTGGGACTTTTACTACTCCACCTACCGAGGTGGACGATACCTTATGCGTATCTATAGCTATACACACACACACCCATTCATCCCTTCTTCAGCCATTTTAGCCGCCACCCATGTGGGCTGAGCAAGATTGAACTTGATCGCCGGAATTTTTGAATCGCCGATTTCAGAGGTGAGTTTTCAAAATCTAGAAGCCAGTAAATCTAAAATCTTTGTTGTAGAGAAAAAGCAAGAGAGAGAGAGAGAGCGCATTACGGGAGCTGCTGCAAGAGGCTTTGATGAGCAAAAATAGCTAAAATGCTTTTTAGCTTATCTGATAAACTTGCTCTTAGTCTATGACTACACAAGCGGCTCCCTCGTCCTTCTAGGGTCTCTCTCTCTCTCTCCCTCTTCTTGCTCTTGCTCCTGCTCTTCCTACGTACGTGCTTGTTTAGTAGGTTTTACTAATGCAATGAATTAGTTGAATTCTTGTCGATCTAGGCTAGAGAATTCAATTATTTCATTGGACTCGTGTAGTCTAGAAAGCGTAGTGGTTTTTTTTTCAGAGATGATTTCCTTGATGCTAATAGCTATGAGGATACTTTGGTGGACAGATCCGAGGTCATGAGGTTTGATTTGGCACTCTTAATTTTTCCTAGTATATTCCATTACAAATTTGATTTTGTTTAATTCCCTCCCCCTCCCTAATTCTTCCTTTTTGAAAGATCCTTGGTCATGAGCTTTGATCTGGCACTCTTAATTTTTCCTAGTATAATTCCATTACAAATTTGATTTTGTGTAATTTTTTTTCCTTTATTCTTCCTTTTTGAAAGATCCTTGGGTGATTTTTCAATTTATATAAATTAAGCATATGTCCAGAGAGATTGGGAGCGTCTTAGAGCATCTCCATCAATCACACCAAATTTTTACCCATATAAGCAAGAGAAAGTGCAATTTCTCTCATTTAGCTTGTCATTCAATACTTGTGTATCCAATAGCCTAAGCAAACCCAAACGCCATTTTGTACCAAATCAATCCTCTCTCCTCTCTCCGAAACTTGGAACAACAGCAACACAAACTGGCAACACAACACAACGGCTATTTCCACAAACCCAGAATCTCTGTTTCAGTTGACAACCTCAAACCCACAAATACAAAATCAATCCTCAAAAAAGTTACAAATCAAACCTCAACATCAAATGCACAAATCAATTCCAGTCAAAAGACATAAATTGAAACCCACAAATTAAAATCCAGCCGACATATACACATATATACGCCTATATATATGTATATATACACACACAGACACCATTAAAAATTCCAGGACCTACCGGAAAACTCGCCGGAGAGTGGAAGCAAAGCGACAGAGGAGTCGGAATCCGATCCATGGGCAACGGCAGTCAATGATGGTGGTCAAGGCACTGTAGCGTAGGTTTTGATTCCGGAATCCGCCGTCGTCGATTTCACCAGATCCACGTCGGGGTCTGCTGAGAGAGAGAGAGAGAGCGAGGGGGGGGGGGGGGGGGGGGGGGGGGTGGCAAGCGAGGATTTAAAATCTCGCCACAGCAGGCGAGTGGCTTTGGCAGCGGGCCTCGCCGGAGAGTGGAAGCAAAGCGACAGAGGAGTCGGAATCCGATCCATGGGCAACGGCAGTCAATAACGCGGTGGGCAAGGCACTGTAGCGTAGGTTTTGATACCGTCGTTGATTTCACCAGATCCACGTTGGGGTTTGCTTTGGGGGGGGGGGGGGGGGGTGGGGCACAAGCGAGGATCTAAAATCTTGCCAAAGGAGGGGGTGGTTTTGGCGGCAGGCTAACTGGTGAGGCCAGAGCAAGGTTGTTGTGTCTGGGTTCTGGAACTTTTTGTCGCCAATTAGCCAGAGATGCTCTTATGTGGCCTTCTTTGAGCAACTTTTGGAGATTTGACAAATTGTCACTAAATTAGGTTTCGAGGTTGGAAACTTGATTAGTTTCTTCCTTCTCTGTTCAAAACAAAAAAAATACAGTCTCTTTCTACTGTCCATTGATTTATTGTAGGTTGTACCTCGAAATTCTTGCGGATTATTTTGTATGGAAAAATACACTGTGAAGTACACTAAAGAACCCATTATGTGCTGTATATTTTGTAGTCAAGGGTTCTTTCTTTAAAGAGCCGCGAGTCCTAACAATTGATTTTTTCTTTTGTATAGATGGATTGTAATTCCATCTTGAGCCGGTATGTTGTGACTGGGAGAGAATTTGATGTTGTTGTCGGCCATTTGGTTCCGGAAAATACTCCCGTCTCTGTGCAGTATTATTGGGATCGTGACATGTTCGATAAAGTGTGGTACTTTTCACACTATACACACCCCAGTATATTGAGGTCGTTTTGCAAAGAAGGAGATTCTCCGACTGGGCTATACACGATTGTATTTGAGAGGTTTTCACATACATTACTGGCCTATCGTAAATTGCTCAACCGGTCGCCAGGTTTTGCATCCACTAGTTTCTACGTACGTCCACCCGTACCTATGGTTACATCTAGAGTTAAAGATCTGTTGAGGTGGTTTCCTTTTCTCAATGTTATTATTTGTTTTGTAATATTAATATGACATCTCTGAAGCTCAATTTTTTGAATTTATTTGCAGGAAGTTAATGGAATTTTTGAAGTACATTCACAAGGAAAATAACATTGCTTTGGGTGGTTTTAACTTTAACAACATCGTTGTTGTTCGCGGAACGCCCAAACTTTTCAATGTTAATGCCCAAATCAATGATGATTCTAACATTGCTGCAGATTTTCAATCTTTCGCTGAAATTATCAATTTTGTTTATGAATGGAGAATGATTCCGGGAGAGCTGAGAGCCTTACAGGCTGAGTTGCAGCATTGGGCTGCATTGAAAGGGAGGTGGGTTAGTTATGAGATGGTCTTTTGGATTTATGGTTCATGATGCATCTTAATCTAGTAATGCTTATTGATAGTAATGCCGAGTGTTGCCAATATAGTTGATGGGTGCAAATATAGGTTGTTCCACTTAATGTTTCTGGCTGTGCATTTCTGTTTATGTTATGGTTTCTACAATGCTCTTGCTAGCGCTACTGCTACTGGTTAAGTCTCCTTATGGCTTCTTATGATTTCCTTTGTTCTCCTGTGACAAAAAGGGGAGTAAGATAAGATATTGTTGCTAATGCTAATTTTTTCTGTGAGCTCCTTTACGTGTTTTGCAGCTAGTGAGGACTCTTGGTTTGGTTAGGGGCTGTGTAAATTTAAGCGTCCTATGTTTTGATTTTTTTTTTGGTAGGGGAATCTGTAATGCTGATCTGATATATGACCATCCCTCCCTTTGGGATGAGGCCAGACGTTTGGCTTTTCTGAGGAATTTTGCGGATTGGCATCCATTTGTACCTTCCTCCATGTTGGGAAATTATCGTGATGCTATAAGGGGCATGAATCTGCCTCGGAATGCTAGGCGTTGGAAGCACTTTGTTCCTTCCCAATCCGCTTTTATGTCGTGTTTGAAAAATAGGGTATACAACGAAACACCTGAGGACCTTGCGAGGTTCCAGCGAAATTGTGTGGCTCATATCGCTAGATATTCTAAAAATGTACACTCCTCTCTCTCTTTCTCTCATTATTTTGCTTACTTAAAAAGTTGAAATTTCCAACTTCTCAGTTTTTGTTTGTTTCAGACCCCTTAATTTATTTATGAACTTATATTTACTGTTGGAATTTTATACAGGGCACGATGTTTAACCAATTCACCCTTGAAGCAATGATGCAGGACCTTTTCCCAATGCATCTCGTGGAGTTGGTAACCCGACTCTACGAGAGAGGCTTCTCCACCACTTTCTTCACGTTATGAAACACCTTTCTTGACAATTTTAAGGTCACGTGTTTTGCTATGAGGGACCTAAACCTGGTTTTATGGCGGAAGGCGCAACCTTGGAGACTGTTATGTTACTCCTATTCCTTATGATGTCGGCAATGATCTCAAGGGTGGCTACTATGTTTACTTCTGGATTTTTTCTTTTGCGTGGTTTATGTGCTGTGAGCGTCTAAACCTTGAATTTCATGTACTGATTTTGTTTATAGTAGTTGGTTTTAAGGAGTTGTTATGGTTTACATCAGTGGGCACGGATGTTTCGTTTTATTTTTGGATATTGAAGTTTCAGATTACTAGGGTGAATATTTTCTTCTAGAATGATGGAAGTTTGATGGATTATGCAAATTTGTCACTCCCAGCTCACAACATATTGCAAAATACTGTAAGAAATATCCTGTCGAAAAGATATATCAAGTTAATGATGAATGTGCTATTTATGCAGCTACAAAATGACTGCCAGCGAATGTTTCCTATGCTATATCAACCCCGTGAAGCCATAGTGATGCTGATATAGTATATTATTGTATACAGCTAAATATCCTAGTCTCTCTTTCGTACATGTCAAGAACAAAATCTACATTGAGCTTCTTAACCGAGTAAAGTTTTGCAGAACACATTTTCTGCTCCCAGTTCAACGATACGAGCCACTAAATCTCCGCACTCGATTAAATGCGGAAGGCAAAAAAGTAAATTCGTACAAAAATCACTCTTCTTTGCATGTTAGATACTTTCCTAGCCATGAGAGTGAGAATATTGCCTAATACCAAAAATTATGAATGTGTAACCTAAAACAATGCAAAAATCGTGTAAAACAAGTAAATTTTCACTTATGGATTCCTCAACCTACCATTACCGACACGAACCAAAATATCCCTTCCGCGCACAATTGAACCATAATTACATCTAAAATCTAATTAACCAAATGCAAATGCATGCAAACAATTAAGAAAAGGCACATCTTTGGCTGATTGGAAAATACAGGAAAAAAGCCTAAATTTCCCTTTAGGGTACAGGGCTTTTTAAACTCAGGACATAACATTAAATTGAGGCAAATCAAGGATAGAAAAAGAAGTTTTGAAGAAAAGAATGAAACTTTGGCAACTCCAGACTTGTTACAATAATTGAAGGAAAAAGTCAGATATGTATACATGGTCCATGGTTTCCAACCCCAAAAGTGTCGCGTTGCGTTGAAATCTGCCTTAGGGATTTGCATCCTATGTGTTCGGTTCGAACTTCTTAGTGGCATCAAATCTTATGGAACAAGTCCGTATAGAGCTTCATTCCTATTTGAATTGGGTCACTAGCTGCTAGTAAATGGTGAAATTGATCCCATAGATTAGCTGAAGTGTGTGTCAGCTGGTCCATGTAGCCCGATATCACAACGTAAATGGATCTGCAACAAAGAACAGAGAAAAGATGGTTTAAAGGTCCCATTTCGATTACCATCCAAAGGCTCGATCGCACCCAATTCCTTTCAATTGCTAAGCAAAATATCGAACTTAAACCCGAAACCCTCCCCCATCAAACGAAGATCTATACATATAGGGGAACGAACCCAACGACAGAGCATCTGGAAATGATCGCAAGGGCTTCAGAAATCGGGTCATGTCGAAATTCGAAGCAAGTGAATTTAAGAAAGAAGAGATTTGCCACAGAGAGGCCACCGCACACATCCGGAGACGCAATGAAGGTAGTTCGAGTTTTGAGATGATCCGAAAACGCAATGAGCAGTTTGGATCACCTGTAAGACCCAAGATGGGACCTACAAAAATCATATATGGATGATATGTGCACAATGTAAAGACCGGTTTCTAATTAGGTCACAGGATAGGGGGAAAAAAAAAAGCAATGAAGGTTAAAGGGTCATTTTCCATCTACGCTTTTAGAACATGATCAAGATAGCGCGGTATAATTTTAGGAGTATCGTATTTTTCTTCTCTTTAGAAATCAAACGATGTACGCATTTTAGTTAGTACTATGTTCTAATTGTTTTGTCATATTTTTCAGAGACCGAAACGCGAACACAATTAATCTAGTTGGAGTGATGTTTATCCAAAATTAGCTAGTGTGACACCTCATTCCGGTACTTACATTGATCAAGCAATTTTCTTTGGCCCCGTTTGATAACAGTGATAGATGAGTGGGATTCGTAAGAAAATGGGATTATGATTGGAATTAGTAATGAGTATGGATTGGTAATGAGAAGGTATTAGTAATGAGTATGTTTGTTTGAGACAAGATTGGATTATGGGATTATTAATATTATGTTTGTTTGAGATGTGATTGGATTGATAAAAGAGATTGGTAATAAGAATGGGTTGGGTTTGGATTGTGAGTTGGGTTTGGACTGTTAATACCATATCCCTGGGTATCCCTAATACCCCTAATCCCCAGCTTTCTAGTCCTACGGACTAGTAATCCCAATTCATTTTTGATTACCAAACACATTATTAGTAGTCTCACGGGATTGGTAATCCAATCTCAAGAGCTAATATGATTATCAAACGGGGCCTTTGGGTATTAAGCTGCCATGTGTGTATACACTTGTCAACAAAGGAAGAGGAGGAGGTGTGAGTGTGAGTAATGGGTATATAGCAAACAAAAAGGAAAAGGAAACAAAGAAAACGAGCCTTATTAGTCGAGAGGTTTCATAGATTCCTTCCTTGTTTCAAACCTTTTTGATTTCCACTTCAACGCCGATATCCTCTCTTCTTCTCTCCGCACATCGTCGGAGAAATCTCGTCTCGGTAATCCTATACTTTCCTCTCTCTCTTTTTAACTCCTGCAGCACCAGCCGCTGGCCGGCCCCGGGCGGCTATAACCACCGGCCCTTAATTTATTTCCCTTTTCCGATCCCCTTCCCTTTCACTCCTGCGTACACGGCCGGAACAGCAGCGGCAAGGCCGCAGCCTATGTAAAGAGCTTAGTTCGTTAATTAATTTAGTTAGGAATGTTACATTCGTATTGACCCCGAACCGATTCTAAACCTATGTAGGGCAATTCACGTTCGAGAGGGCCTGTAATATTTCGATTTGATCTCGAACCAGTAATATTTTGATTTCATTATTGAACGTGTTAACACATAAAGTAATTGACAAATAGGTCGGTCCCAGGAATAAGTACAAGAACGATCAAGTCTTGCTTAGCTGTCGAGAAGTCGAAGGTGAGATACTCTGACCTCGGTTATATTACTTTTTCAAGCAAATTATGTTACGCGTTTCATATGCTCAAAAGTTATGATATGTTAACAAGACAACATGATTTGATCATGAAATGATTTTTATGTCTATAATTTATGCCATGGGGATATGCTATGAATTAGGGGATCAAGGGACAACACTTTTGACAAAAAATAGACACTAAATCTTGGCCATTAAAATGGATGGCTAGGATTACAAAGTAAAAGCCACAATCTCTCTCTTCCTTTTTCCAACTCCCGTGCTGACCTCCTCTTTCTCTCTCCTAACTTTCTCCGTTCTCTCTCCTCTCTCTCTCTCTCTCTCCCTCTAACCTTCTCTCTCTAAATTTTAAATCTTAAAATGTACATAACTTTTGTTTTACAAATTCAATTTTTATATTTTTGAAATTTACTTGAAAAACTCTACAAAATGAGATCCATAATGAATGTAAAATTATGTAAAATCAATTTTTTAATTTTCCCATGTAGAGGAATTTGTTGAAAAAATTATTTTTAATATCTTCTCAATATTCCTAATTTTTTCCCATAAAAATAAATGAAAAAGTAACAATAAAAGAGAGAACTATATAATGTTCTATTTTCACAGAAGCAAACCAAGAAAAAATTATCCTCAAGAAGTGAAAATTACTTCAAATCCTGAGGGATTAAAAGATCGCAAAAAAATTAATAGAACACGTTAAGACTGTACATACACAAAGCACACAACCCGTTTCTTTTGTGTCCCTTTGAACAAGTTTCGTACCCATTGGGACAGATTCTTGGTTGCCTATAAATGTAGGTTCATTCCAGCCATTTAATGCATCCAAAAATTCACAAAGCACACATACATTTCGCATAAAGAGTCCGAGAGAGTTCTGCATAGTTTTGTTTGCAGGGCACGCACTCAAAGTGTTGCATTTGCTTGCGTAAAGATCATTGCATCAAGGGAATTGGACGTCCATAATTGTGAGTACCGTGGCGAGGGCGAAATCTCCATTGTAATAATTAGTTTGTTACTTACAGCTTCGATTAGCATCTGACTTTTCTGTTTCGATTACACGCAAGTGTATTATACTAGTTCTCATCTGGTTTCTAATGCACGCACAAAAGTACCATTTCCTTGCTAATTTTCCAACATCAACCACATCCAACATATATACTAATCAACAAGTTTTTTTCTTTAATCTGCAAAGACCCACATATTAAAAATATTTTTTTCAACAAATTCCTCTACATGGGAAAATTTAAAAATTGATTTTACATAATTTTACATTCATTATGGATCTCATTTTGTAGAGTTTTTCAAGTAAATTTCAGAAATATAAAATTTATAAAAATTGAATTTGTAAAACAAAAATTATGTACATTTTAAGATTTAAAATTGAGAGAGAGAAGGTTAGAGGGAGAGAGAGAGAGGAGAGAGAACGGAGAAAGTTAGGAGAGAGAGAGAGAGAGAGGAGGTCAGCACGTGAGTTGGAAAAAGGAAGAGAGAGATTGTGGCTTTTACTTTGTAATCCTAGCCATCCATTTTAATGGCCAAGATTTAGTGTCTATTTTTTTGTCAAAAGTGTTGTCCCTTGATCCCCTCCCATGAATTATTTGTTGAAAGTTGATAATTTAATGAGGACAACTCTATTTATGAAGTGATGACTTTATGAACACCTTGCCATTTAAAGGTGAAGATGAAACGATATTACGATTCTATGATCTCAAAGTATATTAATGGATGCATCCAGACATTGTCCCGATTTTTTTTTTTTTTTGGCGGGGGGGGGGGGGGGGGGGGGGGGGGGGGTGTTTATTAGGAAGGAATGTTAATTACGTGGCCCCAGTTGCCAATGACTTGATCATTTCACACTGTGGGTTGCCTCCCTTATTTATGTTGAATTCTTGGATGTGCATCATATGACTATAAGACTATATGTGAAGTTGATATTATGCAATCTTTTCTTATGAAGTTTATGATACAGTTGTGATATGTTAATGTCAAGGAAGTTTATGAATGTTATTTCCATGGTAAAACGTATAACTTTGGTATTGTATCTCACCCGAGCTATCAGTTTATGAAAATTAATTATTTTCTTACCGGCAATGGTGAGTAAGAACGAGTTTGCTGCTGCCCGGGGGACGAGTAAATATTTTATAGTCAACTTTTTGAAAACCAAGTCAGAATTGACTATTCCTCGTTTTGTGTAAGATCACTTAAGTTTGGTAAAGTTTGTTTTGTGTAAGATTACTTAAGTTTGGTAAAGTTTGTACAATCGTTAAGGCTCTTGACAAATTTTTTTTTAATTGTAAATAATGAATCCGAGGTTGCATGACCACCTCTCTATGCGAGATGCTTAGGATCTCGCGTACTAGGAGTTAGTACGAATTAGGCAACGACAACCTCTGTTCACTGCGTCAATGCATACTATGATAGTGCAGCACCACTTGGACACATAAATTCTGATAAGAGAAAAAAGCTTCACATTTCCTTAACAACTATGACTTTGTTCAAAGCATATTAAATCGAATCGATGCAGAAGAACCTGGTGTAGCATAGCCGCTCCTAAATGAAGTGGTACCTAGAATAGTATTTGTCCCTAGGAATGAGGATTAGTAAAATATGAGGCGTAACCTTTTTTTTTTTTCTTTTATGCTATGGTTACGCCTCATATTCTACTAATCGTCATTCTCAGCAGGAGGGGGAGCATCCTCATTCATAGGAAAAATACTATTCTAGGTACCACTTCATTTAGGGGCGGCTACACCACCCATCGATTCGATTTAATATGCTTTGAACAAAGTCATAAAGTTAAGGAAGTGTGAAGCTTTTTCGCTTATCAAAATTTTTGTGTCCAAGCAGTGCTGCACTATACTCGTATGCATTGACGCAGTGGACAGAGATTGTCGTTGCCTTATTCGTACTACTACTAGCTCTCGGTACGTGAGATCTTGAGCGTCTCGCGTAGTGAGGTGGTATGCAACCTCGGATTCGCTAGACGTGTAATTGTTTGTCCCATATGAGGAAAATCTACTCAATGAGCACTTTAATTTGGTGTAAAATAAAAATAATACTATATAGAAATATAATTTTTTGGAGTTTGAAAATGCACAGAAATCCGTAGAGGACATTTAAAGTGGGACGGAGAGAGTACAATTTTTGAGCATATGAAACGCATAAAATATTTTGCTTGAAAAAGCAATATATCTAAGGTTAGAGTATCTCACCTTTGACTTCTTGAGAGCTTAGCTAAAGACTTGATCGTTCTTGTACTTATTGCTCGGACCGACCTATTTGTCAATTATTTCGTGTCATAATATGTTCAATAATGAAATCAAAATATTATAGGCGCTCCCGGACGTGAGTTATAGGTCTAGAATCGGCCCGGGTCAATATAGATTAATGTAACATTCCTAACTAATTAATCAAAGAACTAAGCTCTTCACATAGGTAAAAATATATGTTTATAACTCCAGTAACTAGCAGAACTTTAATTGATTGGGGTTACATAGTTCTGATTGTTTAGTCCATCCACAAGACTTAATCAACTAAAAAACACAAGACTGATGGTTTTATCCACTGTCCCCATCACTGTCTTCTCCCTCCATGTTGTTCACTGCATGCTCCTCCCCCACAATTCTTTTCCAGAACCAGTGCTCCCTCCACACTCCATCCATCTTCTCCATCGGCACATTCTTCGTCTCCGGCAAAAACAAGTAGACAAACACGGTCATCACCGCCACCCACCCTCCGAAAAAGAAGTAAATACCTGACTTGAGATGACAGAGCATAGCCAAGAAAGTCTGAGCAACAACAAAAGTGAAGAAAAAATTCACAGCCACATTGATGCTTTGCCCCGCCGACCGTATCTCCAGAGGGAATATCTCGCTGGGAATCAGCCACCCCAACGGACCCCACGACCATGAGAAAGCCGCAACATAAACACAGATCAAAATCAGGACCGAAACGGCGCAGCCTTTACTCACCTCACCGTGGTCCCCTAGCTGAGCTGATAGTATCCCTCCGACCATCACCTGTGACACCAACATTTGAATCCCCCCAACCATGAGCAGAACTCTCCTCCCAAGCTTATCGACTATCGACATGGATAGGATCGTCGCTGTGATACCCACCACTCCGGTCACAACTGCAGACATGAGCGATGCGCTTTCGCCTATACCCATAGTCCGGAAAACAACGGGAGCGTAAAACGCGATCACGTTGATTCCGGTGACTTGTTGGAAAAAGGGTATTGCTATTGCCATAACAAACTGAGGCCTGTAATTCTTCTGAATGATTTTCCTGAATGGGTGTTTGACGCTTCTCGAGATTTCGCAAGCTCTGATGAGGTCGTCTAATTCCGATTGGACGTCTTGGGTGCCTCTGATTCGTTGCAACATTGATTTGGCTTTTAGGTGATTGTTGTTTCGTTGGATTAGGCTGTTGGGTGTTTCGGGGAGGAAGAGGGCGCCGACAGTTAGGATCGAAGCGGGGACTGCTGCCATGGCCAAGGAGATTCTCCAACCCCATCCGCCTTTGATCTTTTGTGTGCCGTAGTTGATGAGGTTTGCTGAGAGAATGCCGATACCGACGCTGAGTTGGAAGCCAGTGTTGATTGCTCCTCTGTATCTTGGTGGAGCCATTTCTGAGAGATAGAGTGGGACTGACTGCAAGCAAACAGCGAGTATCAAATGTTATGACTTATGCAAATGCAGAAAATGACAAAATGAAAACGACTCTAAACAGACTGTCATACCTGATTCGCAAAGCCAACACCAACACCGAGCAGGGCACGGCCAAAGATTAACATGTAGACATTAGAAGCTGCACCATTGAGAGCTGCCCCTGAGAGAAATGCAGCTCCTCCGATGAGGATCGAGGGTTTGCGCCCAAAGGCTTTGGTGACAGAGGAGGCAAAGAAGGAAGCAATAAGGCCAGCCACATAGAGTGAGGATGTAAATGAGGTCAATAATTCGCTGTTAAATTTGCAGTAGTTACTAATCTTGTTGTCTTCTTCCATCCTAAGGTACACGTTCGGAAAGAATTTCTTCAGAAATGGCTCCATGGAAGTCACTCCACCTTCACAATTCCCATGTCAGTAAAATTGTGTGACCATTCTCATCAAAGCATGCTATGCAATGGAACTCTCATTTATAGCTTTTTAAAATCAAAGATAATTAATATCTAGCTATCTTATGAATGGGTATAAGTGTAAAATATTAGATGTCCATAACAACAGCCCGACGAATTTCCCTTGCGTATTTTCTTCTTTTTCTTTCACAAATTCTCTAAGCTAGCAGTATGTTCTTACAATCAATAGAAGGAGATGGGAATCGGAGAATCTGCAATTCTCAGTGGTACGGCCCGAACTCAGGCATCACAAATGCCCCATCTGGTCTTTCTTCGAAGTACGTAGTTGAGTGTGGAAAATATATGGTTCCACGGAGAGTCATTCATTTGTCACTTCAAGTAACTTCACTCTACCGCTTATGTTTTCATTATCACTGATGTTTTGACAGATAATGAACCATCTGCTGATTTGTGTGTGCAAAGGGAAGTGTTCAGCATCATCGAGGAGTGAAATATTTACTGGAGAAAAATAAAAGATCGAGCTGCTAGAAGAAACAACCCTGTAAATCCTATGCTAAATGGAGGCTAACTTGCACAGCATCCAACAGAATCTGGTAAAAGCCTAAAATCCTAACATTTATGGTGTCATATAAAGGAACCTTGCCAAATTCTGCACTATTAGTTTCTGTATTCTCAGTCACCAAAGTTGCTCTAGTCCCTTACACGTTTATGCTGCTGCTTATGAATATAAGAAGAAGGAAAATTCAAGTGAAGGAAGGGGGTTGAAGAAAGAGGAGCAGAGAGACCTGAAATACCGATGTCGTAGCCGAAGATGGCTCCTCCCATGGCAGCCATCATGCAAGATAACACTACAAATGAAGTCACCCTCCCATTGTATTCCCCTGCTGCAACTTCACTCCCTTTTGCTATTCCCACTGCCATACCAGCTTCCTCCAAGCTGTTTCTCTCTCTCTCTCTCTCTCTCTCTCTCTCTCTCTCTGACAATCACACATGGCACATGTATATGCAGAGAAGCACAGTACCATACGATGTATGGGAATACGGAATAAATCATGTTCCGTTTTACTATGTCAACACTTTTCAACATAGTTTTCTTAAATCACACCTAAACAAATCACAGGACTGATGGATAGTAGATGAGTCGCCTTTTTTTTTTTTTTTTTTTAAACCAGATGTCGCGGGGGTAGTGTAGGGCTACCCGCGCGGCATTTCTGAGCTAGGGTTGGTCACTCAAAGAGTCAACCCCGCGAGGGTGACAACACATGTCACGCGCTAGTTGGTCAGTCAACAAGTAAACTGGTCAAATCGTCGTGTCCATTTACCTCCCCTACAAGAGGTAATGTGATGTAGAACACGTGGAGGCCCAATTTCATGATCAGTTGGACCGAGCCAAGCCCCGAAAGTCCAAACGATGTTTAATTTGAGATTACCCAAATTGGTTAAATTCGGGAGAGCTCGGAATAGGCCCAAACTTGGTGGGCTGACTTATTTTCGCGCTCCGATCCATACTCATCAACCCTAAAGGTTGATGATGAACGGTGTTTTTGGGCCTAATTCCTTTGTTTAGGCTTTCAATTGCGTTATTTTGCCGTTTTAGGAAAGATTTGATTCGTTAATAACTCTTAGTCCGTAATTCCTTTAAAGTTGATTCTTTTTGGGAAAGTCTTGTTTTTCTTTCCCGTTTTCAATTTTAGGAAAAGCCCCAAATTATGAGACTTTTTATTTTCCAAGTTTATTTTTAGGGTTTCTAGGGTTTTGCCTATTTAAAGGTTTGTAACTTAGGGTTTATGCAGCTTTTATCAATAATATTCAGACTTTGTCTTTTTCTCTTGAGTATTGATAGGTGTGTAAATATGCCTATTTACGCCCCCTAACTTAGGTTTGTTATGTCCATTTAGTGCGCTACTTGGAGTTTAATACTTGTTAATTATGTTTTAGGACTCTTTGAGCTAATGAATAACATTTGGAGCTAAAGTGCAAAGTCGAATTTTATTTTGTGTCAAAACAAAATCGGTCGTCAAATTAATTAAAGCTCGAAGCGGCAATTAATGAGTATATGGCATGGACTAGTCTTATTTGGGTTAAAACCCATTTTGACCCAATCATGCTTTGCTGGAAATTGATCAATTAGGAAGTGGGCCCACTGATTGCAATTTAGAAGGAATTGAAGATGGAGTTGACATACTTTTAGAAGCCAAAAATCTCGGCTGATGACAATTGGATTGATCCACTATATAAAGAAGGAAGAAAAAGGGTTTTGGGGGATCTTTTTCTGACGACATAAACCGAGAACGGGGCTGCGATAATATCGGATTCTCACGGCAGAAGCAAAAGGGGGCTGCCATTGGGACTGCTTCGACTCACACAAAAATACAGAGGTGCGGCTGTTCATCACGCCTCGGCCAAAGCAGTAGCAACACAACCGGAAGAAGAAAACAAGCTTCAGGGTTTAATCTTTTTATTCTCTGCGAAGCTTTTAGTTTATTGTTCAATGGAGTTTATTTGTTTCACGATTATTTGTTCTCACTCCATGAGCGGCTAAACTATTCGACTAGGGTAATGAGGAGGTCTCTCCAAGTAGCGTAGTTGTTAAATTTCTAGGGTTTTATATTCGACTTGATTGTGACTTGATCGATTCATAACTTTTTATGAAGTTTTATATTTTTTTCAATATTCGAATGTGTTTGTATTCATGATTTCAAACACTGTCATACAATGATTTTGAATGTTTCGAGATAGGCTTTGAGATAGACTATACGACGTGAGACGGGTCGTGCCGTGGTTAAATCCAATGAGACGATCCGTGCCGTGTTGAGATAGCCTATACGGAGTACGAATCTAGATTATATTTTTGGGGATTATCGATAGGAATTGCTACCCTACGGTGATCTGGTTGAAGGTTGAATGTAAACCCTAGGTTTCGAAACAATTGCGTTATAAGGGGAGACTGAATCGGAAACCCTAGTCCTTTCCCTCATTTGTTCCAAAATCCTTTAATCGCTTTCTAGTTTAATTTTAGTTTAATTAAATTCAAATCAAAATCCAACTTCTCTTTACTTTCTGAATTAAATTAGAAATTAATTGAAACTACTGCAACTCAGCTTTTTACTCCCTGCGGACGATCCTGGACTTAACCGCTATTCTTCGGAATATTAGTTAATTCCTTGGTTTTATAAATTATATTTTTGGTACGAAAACGACAAACCAAATTTTGGCGCCGTTGCCGGGGAGTTAAAACACGGTTGCAGATTTTCAATTTGTTTTTAATTTGATTCTTAGTTAAATTTTTTTTTTTTTCCGTATTAGTTTTCTTTTTGCAGGCTCCTAACTTTATGCAGGACAAATTTAAAGCTAGCAACTACTTGGTGTTAGAGTAAGTTCGGTGCGGGAACTGATTTTACGCCTAGCACTGTGAGTTTTGTTTTCTTGTCTCAATATAGTAGCTTGCACTAAGAGGTTTTTTTTTTCCCACCTTAAAAAAAAACCAAAAAGAAAAAAAAACAGAATGGCTCGGAACAGCTTGGGACCTGAGATGATAAAATTGCTTCCCAATTTTTATGGGTTTTCAGCTGAAAACCCATACTTGCATATTCAGCAATTTGAAGAGCTTTGTGCCATTTTGTCCAACCTAGACAGTGAAGGGGTTAAGATTCAATTTTTTGAGCATTCTTTGCAATATGAGGCTGCGGGTTGGTTTTTCAATTTGAAGTCATCATCTAAAACAAAATGGCAAGAGGTGAAAAAGTTATTTTTGGAAAAGTTTTCCTTAGTGCATGAGATGGCGCATAAGATTTTTCTTCGAAAACAAGAAATTGTACATTTTACTCAAACCGAAGAAGAGTCTTATTTGCATTATTGGGAAAGATATAACGATTTGCTATCCTCTTTTCCATGCAATGGCTTCGAATTTTGGCACATTATAGAATTTTTTTATGAGGGCATGAATTGTAAAACGCGTCAGTTTGTAGACATGATGTGCCATGGTGAATTTTTGGATAGAGCTAATGAAAAGGGTTGGGCTTATTATAATCAACTTGCTAAAATTAATGCAGAGTTTTGGGATTGCAATAAGAACATTGGTGATGTTAATTCTCATATTATGAAAGAAGAGCCAATCGTCGCTAGTGAAGGAGATGACTTGGGTTTGGAGGAAGTCTTAGAGAGTGACTTGAACAATGAGCTTAAAACCCAAAGTTTTCCTCAAGAGAATTTTACTTGCCCATCTGATACACTGTTTCATTCAAAAACTCTTGAGGAGTCAATCCCGATACTTGTTGAAAGTCCAATTGAACTTGAAAATCAAGCCCACATAGTGCTAGATGATGCCACCCCTCCTATTAAGCCTCCACCATTGCCAAATATTCATAAAGTAGAACTAATTGATTTTCTTGGGGTTGATGATTATTCTTCGGTTTTTCCTCCATGTTTAGTGGACATTGTCAATAATTTGAAAATCAATTTGGTTCAAATTGCATGCTTGGTGGAACTAAAATTTCTTAATCAACTTAAGCAATTGCGATACTCAAAGTATTTGATCATATGGCATGGTCGAATTCAGTTTTTAGAAGAGTGCTCGAAGAGGAGTGAGGTGTTTATATTCATAACTCTTCAAGGTTTGGTGGAAGTTCAAAATCCATATGAGCGTGGTACACTTTCCATAATTTTTTTTTCTTCATATATTTGTTTTTTTCCCTTTTTAGGTAGTTTTTTTTTTTTTCCCCCTTAATTCCTTTTTTTTTTTCTTTTTTCTATTAGCTTTTTGTATCGTGGGGCTAACATTTTGCAGGTACTTCAATTCAAGTTGGGGGATGAATCCCTCCATATTTTATGACTTGCCTTTGTTTCTCCCATGCGAGGTGATAAATTTCCTTTCTTTCTCCAACTTGTCTTTTTCTTTTCTATGGTTGAGCCGTCACTGAGGACAATGCCGTTTTATGTTGGGGGATGGATCACTTTGCTTTTTGTTAGAGTTTTAAATCCAAAACAAAAAAAAAATTGAAAATTGAAAAGTTTTAAAAAAAAATACTTGTTGGATCCCTTTTACTTGAGACTTGGAGAATGTGATGTTTACTTGTTGGTGGCTTGTGCTGAGAATCTGTGGGCATTACTTGGATATTTATGTTGCATGATAGTTCTTTTTGCTAGCTTGGCGATAGGAATTTATCTTGGCATACGCTCTTAGCATCTTTGCACATGCACGTTTCGTGGACCTTGACTGCTTGTGAGTTATGACATGAGTGCTTTCAATGGCTAGATTAGTGGAGACTTATGCCCATGTGAGCTTTAGTGCCTTACTTTTCTTTGGAGCGGTGTCACATAAACTCTTTGTTTGTCATAAAAAAAAAAGCTGAGTTGCAGTAGTTTCAATTAATTTCTAATTTAATTCAGAAAGTAAAGAGAAGTTGGATTTTGATTTGAATTTAATTAAACTAAAATTAAACTAGAAAGCGATTAAAGGATTTTGGAACAAATGAGGGAAAGGACTAGGGTTTCCGATTCAGTCTCCCCTTATAACGCAATTGTTTCGAAACCTAGGGTTTACATTCAACCTTCAACCAGATCACCGTAGGGTAGCAATTCCTATCGATAATCCCCAAAAATATAATCAAGATTCGTACTCCGTATAGGCTATCTCAACACGGCACGGATCGTCTCATTGGATTTAACCACGGCACGACCCGTCTCACGTCGTATAGTCTATCTCAAAGCCTATCTCGAAACATTCAAAATCATTGTATGACAGTGTTTGAAATCATGAATACAAACACATTCGAATATTGAAAAAAATATAAAACTTCATAAAAAGTTATGAATCGATCAAGTCACAATCAAGTCGAATATAAAACCCTAGAAATTTAACAACTACGCTACTTGGAGAGACCTCCTCATTACCCTAGTCGAATAGTTTAGCCGCTCATGGAGTGAGAACAAATAATCGTGAAACAAATAAACTCCATTGAACAATAAACTAAAAGCTTCGCAGAGAATAAAAAGATTAAACCCTGAAGCTTGTTTTCTTCTTCCGGTTGTGTTGCTACTGCTTTGGCCGAGGCGTGATGAACAGCCGCACCTCTGTATTTTTGTGTGAGTCGAAGCAGTCCCAATGGCAGCCCCCTTTTGCTTCTGCCGTGAGAATCCGATATTATCGCAGCCCCGTTCTCGGTTTATGTCGTCAGAAAAAGATCCCCCAAAACCCTTTTTCTTCCTTCTTTATATAGTGGATCAATCCAATTGTCATCAGCCGAGATTTTTGGCTTCTAAAAGTATGTCAACTCCATCTTCAATTCCTTCTAAATTGCAATCAGTGGGCCCACTTCCTAATTGATCAATTTCCAGCAAAGCATGATTGGGTCAAAATGGGTTTTAACCCAAATAAGACTAGTCCATGCCATATACTCATTAATTGCCGCTTCGAGCTTTAATTAATTTGACGACCGATTTTGTTTTGACACAAAATAAAATTCGACTTTGCACTTTAGCTCCAAATGTTATTCATTAGCTCAAAGAGTCCTAAAACATAATTAACAAGTATTAAACTCCAAGTAGCGCACTAAATGGACATAACAAACCTAAGTTAGGGGGCGTAAATAGGCATATTTACACACCTATCACATTCTCCCTCCGCAAGGAGGCAACCCCTGGGCTACGCAACGTCGCATTAGGAATCAAAGACCATTAGCTAGTTACGGTTGCCTCCTTGCTGAGGGAGAAGCTTGTCGCCTAGGCGGCGAGCGCCGGCCGGTGGTACCACATTGGCTATGGCACTGTCCCTTCGGTAGCCTTCCTTGATGACGCATTGGTGTCAAAGTGAAGAAATTCAACCAAGCGCGGGTAAACGGCGGGAGTAACTATGACTCTCTTAAGGTAGCCAAATGCCTCGTCATCTAATTAGTGACGCGCATGAATGGATTAACGAGATTCAAAAACAAAAAAAAAAAACTTAATCGTTGATCTCATTATCTTTGTCGTCAAGTATTGAGACTTAATGCATGGCTATTATTTCATCTTTTGGGAATGGAAAGTTACATGGTTGTATTACCCCTAGGAGATGATAGTAGGCCGTTTTTGTGCTTTGAGCCGGTTCGTTTCTTTCTACATGCTTACCCCTTGTTAGCCATATTGAGCCTCTTACATGAGCCTTTTTTTTCTTGTCAAGCTCCACTATCTATATTGTGTCTTGAGAATGGCAAATATGTGAGAATTAATCTTTGGAGAAGGGAGTGAGCGAATTTTTGAGAAAGAAGTGCTTTAATTGTGGAGTGTTCTTCCCCATTGTTAAAAAATTTGAGAAAATTGCAAAAGAAAAAAAAAGTATAACTTGAATGAAAAAGGGGAAGACACCTATGCATTTGTTTGAAGAAAGAAACATGTGAACTTCATTGTGGAATTGTGTGAATGGTGAATAATAAGAGAGATAAGGCGGAGTTGAAAAGAACGATGAGAGGGGGCGCACATTATTACTTGCCCTATGTTGTTTTGGCCTATTCTCGGACATTTGCTTATGATTTATCCTAACCTTTGAAGCACTTTTCCTTATCCAACGATAGAACCGAATAAAAGTCCTACTTGATCTTAGGGGCAATGGGTTGTGGATCGATGGATAGATATAGTCTTCAATGCTTGACATTCCTTTCATGAGATCTTGTGTCCACTTTAAAAAGCTTTCTTTTTGTGTCAAAGTGTGTGGGATACTTTGGGTCTTTATCGCATAACTTCCGCCCGCACACAATGAGAGTCTATTAAATGCACCTTGTTTCCAGTGTTTTCTGTTGTTGAGTGCATGACACTGTGAGAATTGAAGTCGAGACTCGGTCCAGAGAGAGTTTCTTGGTTGTGGTTCACTTGTAGTCGAGGTCCTTGCTCACACACGCTAAGTTTGGGTGCCATGATTTATTTCTATGTTTTGATAGCCTCTAGAACTATTTTTGCATATGCTATATATTCTTGGCATTGGCGTATCAATGAGTTGCATTGTAGGCTTTTAGGTTCTAAGTGAAGGGATCTACGGTGTTTTGTGGGTGATCACTGCTGAAAACCCTCACGAGACTTCACTCGTCCTACCGGGGCCACCCGGGGGTTTAAAAGATCTATCCCTTAGTTGCTTTATTTTATTTGTTTTGCTTTTCTTTGCTAGGGACTAGCAAAGTGTAAGTTGGGGGATGTGATAGGTGTGTAAATATGCCTATTTACGCCCCCTAACTTAGGTTTGTTATGTCCATTTAGTGCGCTACTTGGAGTTTAATACTTGTTAATTATGTTTTAGGACTCTTTGAGCTAATGAATAACATTTGGAGCTAAAGTGCAAAGTCGAATTTTATTTTGTGTCAAAACAAAATCGGTCGTCAAATTAATTAAAGCTCGAAGCGGCAATTAATGAGTATATGGCATGGACTAGTCTTATTTGGGTTAAAACCCATTTTGACCCAATCATGCTTTGCTGGAAATTGATCAATTAGGAAGTGGGCCCACTGATTGCAATTTAGAAGGAATTGAAGATGGAGTTGACATACTTTTAGAAGCCAAAAATCTCGGCTGATGACAATTGGATTGATCCACTATATAAAGAAGGAAGAAAAAGGGTTTTGGGGGATCTTTTTCTGACGACATAAACCGAGAACGGGGCTGCGATAATATCGGATTCTCACGGCAGAAGCAAAAGGGGGCTGCCATTGGGACTGCTTCGACTCACACAAAAATACAGAGGTGCGGCTGTTCATCACGCCTCGGCCAAAGCAGTAGCAACACAACCGGAAGAAGAAAACAAGCTTCAGGGTTTAATCTTTTTATTCTCTGCGAAGCTTTTAGTTTATTGTTCAATGGAGTTTATTTGTTTCACGATTATTTGTTCTCACTCCATGAGCGGCTAAACTATTCGACTAGGGTAATGAGGAGGTCTCTCCAAGTAGCGTAGTTGTTAAATTTCTAGGGTTTTATATTCGACTTGATTGTGACTTGATCGATTCATAACTTTTTATGAAGTTTTATATTTTTTTTCAATATTCGAATGTGTTTGTATTCATGATTTCAAACACTGTCATACAATGATTTTGAATGTTTCGAGATAGGCTTTGAGATAGACTATACGACGTGAGACGGGTCGTGCCGTGGTTAAATCCAATGAGACGATCCGTGCCGTGTTGAGATAGCCTATACGGAGTACGAATCTAGATTATATTTTTGGGGATTATCGATAGGAATTGCTACCCTACGGTGATCTGGTTGAAGGTTGAATGTAAACCCTAGGTTTCGAAACAATTGCGTTATAAGGGGAGACTGAATCGGAAACCCTAGTCCTTTCCCTCATTTGTTCCAAAATCCTTTAATCGCTTTCTAGTTTAATTTTAGTTTAATTAAATTCAAATCAAAATCCAACTTCTCTTTACTTTCTGAATTAAATTAGAAATTAATTGAAACTACTGCAACTCAGCTTTTTACTCCCTGCGGACGATCCTGGACTTAACCGCTATTCTTCGGAATATTAGTTAATTCCTTGGTTTTATAAATTATATTTTTGGTACGAAAACGACAGACCAAGTATTCAAGAACTGCTCGTGGCTACGAGTACCTATCATTCGTTTGATTAGTACGCAACTAATCTCTTTGTTATTTCCGCTGCGTCATAATGTCAAGTGGACAGTATGGATAGACAGATATGGGAACAGAGAAGGCCGGCTCAACATCTATTTTTGTAGTCTAAAGCGGCAATCTAGGGTTGATCAGCCAAAGAGCCAACCCCGCGAGGGTGATTTGTCTTGTCTCCCTCTAGTTAGTCAGTCAATAAATAAACTGGTCAAATCATCACGTCCATTACCTCCCCTACAAGAGGTAATGTCAAGTGGACAGTACAGATATGGAAACAGAGAAGGCCGCTCAACATTTTTTAGTCTAAAGCGGCGGCAATCTACAACGGACCATTCCACAATTGTTAATGGATTAGTTACTAATAGGAAATGACACCATCAGCCTGGAGATATTAACAGCAATTATATACTCTGCCTTGTGTCCGGCCCATGATTTTCTGTCCTTAATGTCATCTGCTCTAAATAATGCTATCTGTAATCTTTGAATAATCCCATGAGTTACGGGATTTTACATCCATGTACTACGTGTGTGTCTATATATATATATATATATATATATATATATATATATATATAGTGATCAAAGATAAATCAAATCAGTAACTACATGCCTAATATCAAGCATAATTATCTGTGATAAATCAAACTGAAAGATCTACAATTAGAGGAAGTAATGTTGGAACATTTCCAAAATATTTAATGGATATTAAATGTAAATATTGGTGAACAGTTTTAATCCAAGAGGCGTGACTATTCAGATTAAATGAATAGACGTGAACATTGAATTTAAGCACAAAAAGTGTGACCATTGGGGTGGAACGAATAGATATGACTATTATAAATAAACATGACTATTGCATTTAATCAAAGAGATGTAATCTTTGGCCAACGGTCACGATCTACGCTTATAAATAGGCAAAGGGTTCTACCAATTCGAAGATAGAGATAATCAGAATCATTTTGATTGTTGTTTCTCTCTAGAATTATCTCCTATGATTATGCTTAAGGGGCTCGCAAAATCCAAAGGTATTCGGGTTTTTCTTCATTTGTGCATAATGCAGTTAGACAACAGTTGGAGACTGTGCTTCAATTTATCTTGAAGGCGGCTTCGTTGTAACTCGGTGCACACTGAATTCTCTCGAATTGGTGGGGGTGAATATCGTCTTACGGACAGCGACATCGTAATGTGACTTGAAGCATCTCTATTTATCCACTTTCATCGGCTACGACGACTTTTGCACCAACAATCTTAAGACGATATCTTCGGGAAGATGAAAGTTGATTGATTACGTTATGGATCCTTAAGACGAAGACGGATAAATGTGATTGAAGAGTATTTCATCAAATGATGATGCTGTGAGATTTATCAAGTTGCACTAATAATATTATTTATTCCCAAGGAGAAAGGTATGCCAAGAAACTCATTTTGTCATACCTTCACACTATTGCTTTTGAAATGCAAACAAGGCACGTTATCTTATGTTTGATTCGCATGCGTGCAAGTTTCGAAGAATTGTCAAAGAAAATAATTTTGACATTGAAATTCTGATTCATCTTATAATCAAAGAGACTTGGCAATGTCGTGTCACTGACATGAAAGCCGCGGGGTGTACATGTGAGAGTACGTGTGACGGGGGAGTCACACAGGTTCTTTTAAATGCTCGCAAAATGGTACATCGGATGATTCGATCGCTGCCGTTGATTGTGTTCGGATAGTCCACAATGGTGTTGGTCCATTTACCTGTTTGGGTGAAATGAGAGGGTGTGGACCGTTACGGCACTGGTTTGAATTAGTATATTGCACTTATGCAATTTTAGTACACATGGATGCATGTGTGTCGGGATGATTTAAGTGTGTTGACTTTAAGTTTAAGAGTATAATTTTTAGTTTGATTTGTCCTCTTATGCGATCAATGCATTTGTTTAGGTTGTGGCAGTATATATGTTGTTGCTATTATTCTTTGAAGTGCTAAAATTAGTACATGATCAACCGGTTCATGTGAAACACTGGCTTCGTTTCTCTATTTTACTAATTTTTGAATTGTTGCATCGTATGATTAAAACGTTTAGAAGTGCCGTTTGCTTCTTTCATACATTACTGCCTTGGTGACGATTGGTAGAGTCCTTATTGTCTCTTTTAAGGAATCGACACCAATACACTTAGAATTGTTCTTGGTCATATTTTTATTATTGCATATGAACTGGTATGTTTATGAAATGTTGCTTTGAGGAGCATGGAAATAAGGTCTTGCTTATGGATAGTATATGATATTTTATAGCCAAGGTTTATTTGGCCTGTCGTATGTGATACCTGACATGGTAATTGTGTCGTGGTGGTGTTTCTGTAACACGATAATGTGTTATGTGGCTCTCAATGATCATTTTTTGATGGCTTTGATCAAGAACCAGATAGTTGTGTTGGGATAAATACAAGGTTACAGTACTGTTAGACACATGGTCGGTAGTTAATCGAATTAGCGGCTATTTAAATTATCTCGAATGTTTTGCTTTGTGCAAATGCTGGATATATCCTTGATTAGGAAGTCATTTCCAAATTGAACATATCATCAAAAGTTTGTAAAGTTATATGCATGTTCATTGCATAAAATAATCAAAATGGTGGGTGTTGTGAATTCTTTATATGAATGGGTTTGTTTTTATGAGAAAATAAAAATGGACGGTACTCTTCTCTTGCCCTTTACCAAAATACACTTTGATATATGCATGTAAATATGTATATGCGGAGGTTAAGGATTTAACCAGGGGTGTAACCCAAAAGGTGTGACTCTTGGTTTTAGACTAAATGGTGTGACCATTGGAGGATAACCAAAGGATGCGGTGTTTGGACTAAAATGAAAGAGTCATGATTATTCCAATAAGTATGAAATAAAACGAAATGTAGTTTCATAGAAGGAATGTTGATAATGTGGCCTTTCGGTCACATGTTCTCCTATGGAGTTTTCTCTCTTGAAATAAAAGTGAGGATTTTACGATGAGATGGGATGACATGGTATTTTGTCATGTATATATTTCTCAGTAAGTCAATTAAGAGAGAGGGTTGATAGTTATAACTGTAGTGGTAGTCCGGACAAGTGAATCACGTCATAAACTATGGTGTTATAACTATGGAAATATTGCTTTCAAGGCAATGGTTTTATTTACTCTTGCAAAGAGGTTGATGTGGCAAACATCAAAAAGGATGAGGTTTAAGCCCAATTAGTTTAATCACTCCTGGTGGAAACTCAACTCAATGCTTGAGGCATACCTCAAGGCTTGAGTTCAATGAGCAAAGTACACCATATGTCGTGATTGTAAGCACTTAATTTTTAAATTGATCCATCCCAAGGTAAAGTGCTTGGTACCTGTAATGTAGAAAAACAAGAGAGTAAACTTAATAGGATTTTTGTGTTGTAGTTACTGGAACATTGACAAAATCCTACCTATATGAGTGTGGAGTTGGTGCCACTTCCTATAGATCTCGGGGGCTTTTGACTTTAGAGCACTCATAAAACCAAGATATAGACCCAAGGCCAATACATGGATCGGCTTTCATGAATTACCTAAGGAGAAGAAAATTTGTGTGTGAGACGTGTCCGGTTAGTCAACAAAGATTGCTAGTTCAAAGACAAGTCTACTATGCTCTTTCGACTAACTTTGATGTGTCTTCACTAAGTGAATGGTTCAAATCGTAAGATATCTTCATTTATGCACAAATTGTCTGAGCTTAAACAAGTTGTATTTTCAATATTTTGAAAATGGTGGGGGATTGTTGGAACATTTCCAAAATATTTAATGGATATTAAATGTAAATATTAGTGAACTGTTTTAATCCAAGAAGCGTGACTATTCCGGTTAAATGAATAGACGTAAACATTGAATTTAAGCACAAAAGGTGTGTCTATTCAGGTTAAATGAATAGACATTACCAGATCAAAAGGTGCGACCATTAGGGTGGAATGAATAGACATTACTATTATAAATGGATATGACTATTGCATTTAATCAAGAGGTGTAATCTTTGGCCAACGATCACAATCTATGCCTATAAATAGGCAAAGGGTTCTACCAATTCGAAGATAGAGATAATCACAATCATTCTGATTGTTGTTTCTCTCTAGAATTATCTCCTACGATTATACTTAGGAGGAATGAAAAATCACCATCGGAAGTGGACAGTGATGTAAAACCATTTGACTTATGAGGAATGAAAAATCATTTCACTGATTACAAGCCTGATATCAACCCTAAGTGCCTAACTATCTGTAATTACATCAACTGTCAAGGAATATCACACGTACATGTGACAAGTCAAAGCCTATAAGATATGAAATTAGAGGAAGTCATACCAAATGTGTTAAAATAAGTCAAATGGTTCTAACAAATCATATATCTACAAATTACATCATCTCACACTGCCTTCGAATGAGTTCTCAAAAAACATAAGTTGACTTGTAACAGGCCAACAAATAGGTAAAACAGGATGGTCTATGAATGAGCTGCTCGCTTTCCCACTTTTATCTACAAATTGAATGGATTTGTATCGTCTTTATTTTTATTTCTTATTTATTTTATTTTATTTTATTTTTTGGTAATTGGAGAACTTCATAGTTTGAAACTTCAACATTTCACACTATTCCTCTATAATCATAAGAAATCTAGAATTTGAGAAACTTCACAAATGACAGATGAAGTTTCCAAATTTTGAAGTTTCGCTATAACCTTTAAGCAATAACCTCCATAACTATGGAATCTTGTAATGCTACACCAATCACATTTACGTTCCACGGTTGAATCTCCTTTGCATTGTTGAAAGTCGTTTACGGATTTGTAATCTTCGCGAAAACAATTCCACCAGAGCGAAAATCACGCAACACTTCCATTCCGTTTCCCCAACTCGGGAGTATACAGGGAAATCAAATCAAAGCAGCGACTAATTCAAAAGCACCGAAGTGATGAGTTCATCTACTATCCCCACAGCTCATTCTTTTTCCTCCATTTTGCTCACTTCACGCTCCTGCCCCACAACTCTTTTCCAAAACCAGTGTTCCCTCCACACTCTATCCATCTGCTCAATCGGCACATTCTTTGTCTCCGGCAAAAACAAGTACACGAACAAAGTCATCACCACCGCCCATCCCCCGAAAAAGAAGAAAATACCGGACTTGAAATTGCATAGCATGGCCAGAAACGTTTGAGCAACAACGAAAGTGAAGAAAAACTGCACTGCCACATTGATACTTTGCCCTGCTGACCGTATCTCCAGCGAAAAAATTTCACTGGGAATTAACCATCCCAATGGCCCCCATGACCAACCAAACCCGGCAACATAGATACAGATAAAGATTAGGACCACAAGAGCATACCCTTTGCTCACCCCTCCATGGTCCCCTAACTGAGCTGCCATTATGCTTCCGACGATTATCTGTGAAACCAGCATTTGTATTCCCCCAACCATGAGCAGAACTCTCCGCCCAATTTTATCGACTATCAACATTGATATGAAGGTTGAGATGGTACCCACAACCCCCGTCACAACTGCTGCTGAAAGGAGTGATGCACTTTCACTTAGACCTATGGCCCGAAAAAGTACTGGAGCATAGAATGAAATAACATTAATTCCAGTAACCTGTTGAAAGAACGGTATAGCTATTGCCATGACTAGTTGAGGCCTATATTGTCTTTGAATGATTTTCTTGAACGGATGTTTGATGGTTTTTGATGTATCACTTGCTTTGATGAGATCATCTAGCTCGGCTTGGACGTTTTCGGTGCCTCTGATCCGTTGTAGCATTGCCTTGGCCTTTTGATGTTCAGACATTCGCTGAATTAGACTGTTGGGCGTCTCTGGGAGGAATAGGGATCCTATAGTCAGAACTGAAGCAGGGACTGCTGCCATGGCAAGGGAGATTCTCCAACCCCATCCACCCTCAATCTTTTCGGTTCCATAGTTAATGAGGTTTGCTGAAAGAACACCAATGCCAACGCAGAACTGGAAGCCATTGTTGATTGCACCTCTATATCTTGGTGGAGCCATTTCTGAAAGATAAAGTGGGACTGACTACATAACAAGCTTAATTAGAAGCATCACTTAAGCTTTTTGGACTTTTATTTCAATTCAATTTGCTTTCTTGCTACATACCTGATTTGCAAAGCCAACGCCCACACCAAGCAAGACACGGCCAAATATTAGCATGAAGACATTGACAGCTGCGCCACTGAGGGTTGCGCCTGTCAAAAATGCAGCTCCTCCGCAAAGGATTGAGGGTTTGCGCCCAAATGCTTTAGTGATTGATGAGGCAAAGAAGGATGCTATTAGGCCGGCGACATAGAGGGAGGATGTGAATGAGGTCAACAATTGGCTGTCAAATTTGCAGTAGTTGCTTATCTTAGTATCTGCTTTCATCTTAGTGTAAACCTCTGGAAAGAATTTCTCCAGGAATGGCTCCATGGAGGTCACTCCACCTTCACATTTACTTGCATGTCTTAGTATTATAGAAACAAAAGACCACAAACTTTGAGAGAAAATTTGTGAATGTAACCCCATTATCCGAACGAAACAAGAAAATTTGTTTGAACCCCGAGGCCAAATTCGTAAGTAATCCCATGGCGTATTAGAAACAAGATACACTTTAGTCTTTATGAACCTAGATAATGAGGGAAACATATCGGATCAGCTCGTATTTCTGTTCACTATCTGGATTGGAAAATAATTTGGTCATATGTTTAGTTAGGAGTCAGCTATGATCACAACTTCCTTCTCCCTTATTGATCTACAAATTCTATGAGCTACTATGAGAGCTGGCGAAATTCGTTTTTACGGAGAATCCTTCCACTTGAGAGAGGGAGAGAGGGAGAGAGAGAGAGAGACCTGAAATACCAATGTCGTATCCGAAGATTACTCCTCCTGTGGCAGCTACCATGCAGGATAACAGAACAAATGAGGTCATCCTCCCATTGTACTCCCCGCCGTTGTTCTTTATCACCATTCCCGGTGCCATGGATTCCACCAATTTCACTCTCCTCCTCTCACACTCGCAGCCACAGATAGAGAGAGAGAGAGAGAGAGAGAGAGAGACTTCAAAGCTGTAAATGATAGGAAGATTGAACAGTCAAATGTGGCTGCTAGACATCAGCATCAGTCAGTATAGTCACTGAAAGATATTCATGGCACAAAAATATTACCAATTTCTTTGACTATAAGGAGCATGTGGGATTTTGAATAATTGAGCGAAAAGATTTGTAGTCTTCTGTGCTTCCTTTTTCCACTTACATAATTTGTAGTCTTCTGTGGAAATTTTCACTTCGGAACAAAAGTTCTCTAACGGATCTGTTAGAATAAATGAAGATAATAATTTAATATCGGGAGATTACCAATCGCCCCCGTGTCAGGCCCCCCGACACGGCTCCCCATTCCCCCTTTTACCCCCACCTCTCTCTCTCTCTCTCACTCTCACTCACCGCACTTTCTCTCTTTTTGTTGTAAAATTTTAAATACTAATAACTTTTTTTTCATGTATTTATTTTTAATAAATTTTATATATTTGAAATCTACTCAATGAAATCTATCAAACGAGCTTAATTTGATGGTGTAATAATGTAAAACGGAAAAATTATAATGTTATGGTAGTTTAATATTAATTAAGTAATGAACATAGATCCGCCAGGACGACAATTTCATATTCAATATTAGTCTTGTTTGATAGATTTCGTTCAGTAGATTTCAAAAATATAAAATTTATTTAAAAAAATAAGTGATTTCAACCTTTTTAGACAGTTTATATATTACAAATTATGATTATAAAATTAAGTGTTCCAAATTTTAATCTGTTTAAGCCAGTGGAAAGATTTTAGTTTCCTTATCATTTTATCCTAAATGACCATAGTTAAATTTTGACTCTAGGGCTCTCGTTGATTAGCCCTAAGAGGTATTTGATTCTGTGAGTTCAAAAATTCATTATGATCATTAAAAATAAAATGATAAAAAAATATCTTTCTACCAATTCAACCGGATTGAAAATCGGAACACTAAAATAATTTTAAATAACCAAAAAAGGAAAAAAAATACAGAGTATAAACATTTTTAATTAAATAAAGAAAAAATAACAAAAAATAAGTTCGGGTAATTGGTTCAACATTCCAAATGCATCAGATGCATGCATGCATGCTCGAGCGAATAAGAAGTTGAAAAAATCTAGATATAATGGAAGAATAAAACAATAAAACTTAAGAGATAAAGTAATTTGAAAATAACATGAATCCAGAAATAGAATAATCAAATTAGGACAGATCATCGAAAGTTTATCGGGAATACAAGAAATGCAAACCAAAACTTGTGGTAGTTTAATATTGACTAAGTAATGATTATAGATCCGCCGGGACGACAGTTTCATATTCATAATCAATATTAGACTTGTTTGATAGGTTTTGTTAAATAGATTTCAAAAATATAAAATTTATTTAAAAAACATGTTATTTCAACCTTTTTAGACAATTTATATATTAAAAAATATAGTTAAAAAATTAAGTGTTTCAAATTTCAATCCGTTTGAACCGTTGGAAAATTTTTATTTTTCTGATCATTTTATCCTAAATGGTCATAATTAAATTTTGACTTTAGGGCTCTCATTGATTAACCCTAAAAAATATTTGATTCTACAACTATCTTAAGGTTAATCAACGAGAGCCATATAGTCAAAATTTAATTATGACCACTTAAAACAAAATGATCAGAAAATTAAAATCTTTCCACCGGTTCAAACGGATTGAAATTTAGACAGTTTAAACTACCAAAAAATATAGTTTTTCCGTTTTACATTATTTCACCATTAATATTAGGCTCGTTTGATAGGTTTCGTTGGGTAGATTTCAAAAATATAAAATTTATTTAAAAAAATTACTTGAAAAAAAAGTTATTACCATTTAAAATTTTATAGCAATAAATAAAATAAGAGAAAGTTACCATTTAAAATTTTATAGCAATAAATAAAATAAGAGAGAGAGAGAGAGAGAGAGAGAGAGAGAGAGAGAGAGAGAGAGAGAGCATGTGGAGCCAGGGGGATAAAACGGGAAATTAAAGGGTGCCCGTGTCAGGCCCCCTGACACGGGGGTGCGATTAATAGCGATCATATCGTGATATTGAGATTTGATTGTAATTAGAATGATTCTCATAGTTAATTGATATGATTTCCTTCCTTAATTAGGCTCTCTTTCTCTTCTATATATAGAGGAGCTTATTGTATAGTGTAATTGAATTCAATAAAACATTTTCTTCTCTCATATTTAACACGGTATCAGAGTTATAAAATCTAGGCCCTGTGGATATTCGCTCATGACGGATGACCTAAGCTTCGATGCCGTCCGCCGGGCAATCAATTACTTTGTCAAATCTTCTTCACGCTTCATGACTAGAGAAGCCCAAAACATCGATGCAGACAAAAATTAGGACCACAAAGGCATACCCTTTGCACAATCTCATACTGTCCACAAGCTAAACTGCTACTATACTTCCAGCAATCATTTGTGAAACTGAGGCCTTCGTTTTTGTTGTTATTGCCATTGCAAACTGAGGCCTTCGTTTTCTTTGTGCCGTTTGTCTGAATGGGTGGCGGGTTACTTTCGGTTATTCGGTATCTCATTTCCTGACCCCTTTTTTTTATCAGCAAACATTTCCCGACCCTTTACAGCATCAACACTGGCTTCCGATCATCGTTGCTCCACCAGGACATGCCTTCTTTATTGTTTCAATTCCACAAGCTTTCTCGCATATTCGCCTGTAATCTGTCATGAACAGTTTTCCTTTTTCAACTACGCCGCCAAACATTCCAAATGCTAACCACATATCAGTTCTTACACCCATTTTTTCAAAATGCTGATGAGTTTTCACCATCACCCCTTGTGTCACAAATGGCTATGCAAACAACACTAGTAAAAGGCGTCTGATAGTTACTCGGAAGAATTTAACACTTATTTGTTCTTAGACTGTGAGATACTATTTCTATGGACTCTAAAGTATTTGCACCAAACCAGCAACTATATAAGAAAACAATATTGCTTTAGTGACTTTATTAGAAAAATTCATTGTAGTTAGACAAGTATGCTCATTTGTCACTTCTCGGCCACTCCCGAGACACTCCTCTCTCACAAGAAGTGGGCTCCACACATCTGCGGGCTCCATTGCTTGTGTGAGAGAGGAGTGTCTGGGGAGTGGCCGAAAAACGTGTTTGTAGCATGATAGTATTACTTATTCCTCCATTTTGCTCGCATCATACTCCTCCCCCACAACTCTCTTCCAAAACCAGTGTTCCCTCCACACTCTACCCATCTGTTCCATCGGCACATTCTTAGTCTCCGGCAAAAACAAGTAAACAAACACCGTCATCACCACCACCCACCCCCCGAAAAAGAAGAAAATCCCAGACTTGAAATGGCAAAGCATAGCCAAAAAAGTCTGAGCCACTACGAAGGTGAACAAAAAATTCACAGCCACGTTGATGCTCTGCCCTGCCGACCGTATTTCCAGCGGGAAGATCTCGCTGGGAATCAACCACCCCAACGGACCCCACGACCACCCGAACCCCGCAACGTAAACGCATATCAAAACCAGGACCAAAACGGCATACCCTTCGCTCACCCCGCCATGGTCCCCCAACTGAGTTGCTAGTACCACTCCGATCATTACTTGTGAGGCCAACATTTGAATTCCCCCAACCAAAAGCAAAACTCTCCTCCCAAGCTTATCAACGATCAACATGGATATGAACGTGGACCCGGTACCCACCAATCCCGTCACAACCGATGACATCAGTGAAGCACTTTCGCCAATACCCATCGTCCGAAAAACAAGGGGAGCGTAAAACGCAATCACGTTGATGCCAGTGACTTGTTGGAAAAAGGGTAATGCTATTGCCATGACCAACTGAGGCCGGTATTTTTTCTGAATGATTTTTTTGAATGGGTGTTTGATATTTTTCGAGATTTCGCTAGCTTTGATAAGGTCGTCTAGTTCCGCTTGGACGTCTTGGGTGCCTCTGATTCGTTGAAGCATCGACTTGGACATCTGGGGATCGGTGTTCTGTTGGATTAGGCTGTTGGGTGTTTCGGGGAGGAAGAAGGCGCCGAGAGTTAGGATTGAAGCGGGGACTGCTGCCATGGCTAAGGAGATCCTCCAACCCCATCCGCCTTTGATCTTTTGTGTGCCGTAGTTGATGAGGTTTGCTGAGAGAGCACCGATGCCGACGCTGAATTGGAAGCCATTGTTGATTGCTCCTCTGTATCTTGGTGGAGCCATTTCTGAGAGATATAGTGGCACTGACTGAAAATCAGCAGAGCAATGTGATCACAAGATATGAAACATGAAAAGTTGATTAATTTCCACAAGAAAACGGCTATAGTAGTTTGTTCGGATACTTTTTCTTTTCTCTTTCCATTTTTATAACGTTGGCAGCCCAGAAATTTTACGATGGCGCAAACACTTTCAATTTAAAAGCTAGAAAAATTTCAAGCTCAACAGCAAGTGTTGTACCAGAAATCACAAATAATCTGTTTGGCATAAGAATTTCTTAAACTGTCAAGGAAGTTTTTCATAAAACCTATTGAGCGTTACGAAATCCAGGAACAGTAGGTTCTGGACACAGATGATGAAGTCTGTATGGACAGATTCGTGTGCACAAATTCGCACACAAATGTGTATGGAGTTGTCAGGTTCACGACATCTCTGTGAAAATCTTTGCACATAAGTCTGTATGTATAGTAGGCTCATTCCAAATTTGTAAAAACTGCTTTCGTGCTGAAATGGGCAAACAGAAAGCAGAAAACAGAAACTGACAAATGAAAACAATTCAAACGGACTGTCAATAGTATACCTGGTTTGCAAAGCCAACACCAACACCGAGCAAGACGCGGCCAAGGATTAGCATGTAGACATTTAAAGCTGCGCCACCAAGAGCTGCCCCTGCAAGGAATGCAGCTCCTCCGACGAGGATTGAGGGTTTGCGCCCAAAAGCTTTGGTGACGGATGAGGCAAAGAAGGAAGCAACGAGGCCAGCCACATAGAGGGAGGATGTGAATGAGGTCAACAACTGGCTGTCAAATTTGCAGTAGTTGCTAATCTTGTTGTCTTCTTTCATCTTTGTGTACACTTCTGGGAAGAATTTCTTCAGGAATGGTTCCATTGAGGTCACTCCACCTTCACAATATCAATTCCACTTCTCAATATTATTGTGAACCTTTTCATTAAAGCATTGTATAACCATGTAATGGTATTATGCGTTCCAACAAATTATGGCGGAAAAACAATTGCAATTAGCAAACATTTTTATCCCCTTCTGCAGCATAAAAACTACCAAGCATCTTGTGGCATTTTGATGGAAAAGGACTGGATGCCATAGTTGCCTCGCACGATTCCTGATTCGATTCGCAAATCACGTACAAACGAAACGAATCTATAGGTGAATCAAGGTGTATATAAAATCGGTGATGAATTGCAGGATTAGCTACTCGATGCATAATTGCAGGATTAATTTTAATTTCAAAAACAAAAATCTGTATTGGTTATTGAGGATGATATCCGACATAGATGCATAATCTCACAAATCGATCTCCTCTAAATCATAGACCGGGGCAAGGCTCAGAGGCCAGAGACTCGATGGAACCATGCATCCAGCATATGTTGCCATAAATGCTAGTTTCCTACCTAATATTAGGCTACAAATTCATATTGTGTTAAAACTAAACTTTCATTCTTTATAGTTCTTTAACATCTATATGCATCTATGTAGGATATCATCATCGACAGTCTGGATCCCTTATAGGATCCCTTATGGCCTTATGGTGCGGGACTCCCCTTTTCCTATCGAATTGCAATGATTTGAGCCGCTCAAAGTGATCAGAATGTGATTTTAAGGGTACCCACGAGAAATTAGCAAAAAAAATGATCGGAAAGGGCTTGATCCGAACAGTTTTTTATTGAACGGTTCAGTAAAAAACTACTCGGATCAAGCCCTTCCCGATCATTTTTTTTTGTTGATTTCTCATGAGTACTCATAAATCACGTTCTACACACTTTGACCGGCTCAGATCGTCACAATTCGATCGGAAAAGGGGGGTCCCGCACCATAAGGCCATAAGGGATCCCTTATGGGATCCAAACTGTTATCATCAATAACCAATACAGATTTTTGTTTTTGAAATTAACCTAATAAAGGTTTAAAACATTCTTAAATCAGTACTAAATACATCCACCGTGTGACACGACAATGGACTTCCGTTAGGTTCTTATTTTTAAGTAATTATTTTCTGTTTTACGAGATATATTTTTCTCTCACAATACATCACTTTTAATTCATAAAATAAGTACTTGTTTCCTTTAGTGTAATACTTCGGTATTAGGGCCCAACTTCCCATTTGGTTGGGCTAGTTTTTCAAATTTCCCATTTCACAAAAAAAAAAAAAAAACCCACGTGAAACTAGAAATTCAATTTTGTTTCCGCCTTCAAAATTAGTGATAACTCATTATACTAGCCTTATGACTGACTACTACTTTGACCGATCATGCATGAATTATTCAGCAGCATTCCTACATACACACCCACCAACCACGTTTTCAATCACACTTGTCTCGCATATTGGACCCCACAGAGAGCCTATGCCAAACAAGAGGCTAAAACATGTGCACCAAAGTTGTCCATTCCATACCGGCCAGCGTACCGTTTTCACTACTGGAATGGTACGTACCGGTACTGGTCTGTATCTAGGTACCATTCCAAATTTGCTGCAAATTTTTTTTATTTATATTCAATATATGTTACCTGATTGCAAAATTTGAAGTATAAACATAAATAAAACGTAAGCAAGACTTCCAAAGAATAAACTAGCAGTTTCCATTCATTGAACTACTCATCTATTGACTAATTCATATGCAAACCAAGTTCTCAAAACAGCTGGTTCAAAAATAAAAAAAGGTCCTCAACATAGTTGATATATTACTCCTATACTCATTGGATCATTTCTCTCCTTTCACATCTTACTCCTATACTCCCCGCCTCACTGTGTCGTTTCTCAGGTTAGCCACACAAGCACTGAAGCACGCGTTCGGAACTCACGTGAAAAAAAACACAGTGTAAATTTGTACCGCCGGAAGAAAATGTCCGAAACACAACGGTATTGTCCGGAACAGTCCGGTATTTCAAGCGGGACAGATCTCTACTCTTTGCGTTTCATTTAAGCTCCAGTACCGGCCGGTACGGAACGGATTTCACAACTTTGTTGTGCACTATTCAACAAATCTGGTTAAAAGGCTTTTGTGGCCTAACCTGTTTGGTGTTAGTCAATTCTTAAAGGATGAAATACACATTCCCCATTTTCTGAGTTAGGTTCTGTTTGGGAGCAAAATTAATTCATCTTGCATTTTTGAAAATTGGCTGTTTGGGAGCTAGTTGGAAAATGGATTAGCATAATGGAACTGGGTAATGCAAAATCCAAAAAACATCCAGATTGATTATACTTTCACTCACAAAACTTTTGTGCAAAATTTATTCTGCACATATTGTGCAAACATTATTACAAATTCTCATTATAATCAGGCAGATACTAAAAGTGAAGGGGGTTGAAGAAAGATCAGCAGAGACCTGAAATTCCAATATCGTAGCCGAAAATAACTCCTCCCATGGCAGCCATCATGCAAGATAACACCACAAATAAAGTCATCCTCCCATTGTATTCACCTGCTGCACCCTGACCACTCCCTATTGCTATTCCCATTGCCATACCAGCTTTGTCGTTGTGTGTGTGTTTGAGAGAGAGAGAGAGAGAGGAACTTCAAAGATGAAAAATGAGAGAGAGAGAGAGAGAGAGAGAGAGGAACTTCAAAGATGAAAAATGAGGAACTTCAAAGATGAAAAATGAGAGAGAGAGAGAGAGAGAGAGAGAGAGAAAGAGGAACTTCAAAGATGAAAAATGAGAGGGAGACAGAGCAGTCCAACATGACTGCCAGAGATCAGTATCCATACAGTGGTCATGGGATAAAAAAAAAAAAGTGGCTCAACTAGTTGGACCTTTTAAGTAGCGTGTGGGTGTTGAATAATTGAGTTGGACTTGTAGTCTTTATCTTTTAATATAAAAAAAGAATCTAACTTGACGAATCAAAACTAAAGTATGATGATACTGTTAGGACATAGACTTTGAACTAAGAAATTTTTTTTATTATAATCAGATGTCTCTGCCAGTTTGAGAGCACCTCGACTTATTTTCGGATCTTGCAGCTAACGATCAGACAAGCTCTCCAGTAATTCTAAGGTTCAGAATGTTTGGACTTTTAAAGATTTTCAAAATAAAGGTGTCATCGTTTTGGTTTTGTAAAATTTCCTTATTTCCTTAGAATACTTATTTTCCTCTTTATGAGCTTTATCCCACATTGGTTAGTTGAGAGATGTTAAAGTATTATATATTAGGAAACATTCTTAATATGAATAAATAATGATCTAGTGAGGTGCAGCCCTATGATGCTTCACATCATACCCACTGGTGGGAGCAAATAATGTCTTTAAGAAAGCGACATCGTCATAATTCGAAGCGTAGTTCAACATTTGTGGAGGTTTCGCCGACGGTTTTGATTTTGCAGCAGCCTTTTTCCAACACGGACTCCATAAAATTTGAACAAGCGCAACCTCTTGAAAGACGTACAATTATTTGCTTCGGCCAAACTATGGGCTTTACCCGGGAAGGTCAGGCCCAATCTAAAAAGGCTTAAACTTTATAACTGAGTGTTTCTATGGGCCAAATATATCCAATGCATTCTGGACTAAGTTTTCAGGCTTTTTTGGATTTATGTTAAACTGGACTCCAGACAAAGTAGAAGCCTAATATACTTTCCGATGGGCTTTTCTTTTCGTAAACAATTGAAAACATTCTGATGGAATTCCTTTGTGCACAATGAAAATTAATTTCTCGTACTTGGGAATTGGGATTAAGAATAACTATGAACATTTCACATGTTTTTTTTTCCTTTGGTAATGAAGAGCGGTCCCTGGGCCAGCTTGCACGCCCTATAGAACTAATATCTCCAGTTCCCCCACCAGGCTTTGCTAACCCAAAGAGTTTTTAAACATTGAGTGGTCCCAAGGGCTTTTTCGTAATGCAGGAGAGTCGAACCTGGGTCCTCGAAACATTTCACATGTTATCTACAAACTTTTACTAATCTCTTTTACTTCATACCTAACTCTGGTTGAGTCATGTATTTGATTCAGACAATCACTTAATTTTCCACACTTTTTGACACAGTTAAAAAAACGTTTCACCCCGCTTGTCATGCCTTGTTATACATAGCTGGAGTAATATTTATTTTGATAATTCAGCTGTCTGGGCCAACTTATGAGCACTTTGACTAAACTCGGGGACCAAACTCAACACCCATTTGCGGGGGTCCCAATTATAAAGTCAGAGCAAAATACTGTATGTAATGATCCCAAAGAAGGTAATAGCACTAGAGGAGGGCCGGCCCAACCCCAAGGCCCAAGAGGCCTGGGCCTTGAGCATCCTAAAAATGTTCAATTTTTTAGGCACTTCAATTTTTTTAGTATTTGGGTTTGACTAGGACTTTTATTTAGCCCAATACCAAAAAAAAAAATGCACATCCAACATGCAAATAAAGGCCCAAAAACTCAGATGATCCAAAAATTTGGTGGCATTTTTGTAAATCAGAGAACTAATTGGTCCATTTTCGGAAGAAAAAAAAAGAAAACCGAAGCTCTGACAGGTTTTTTCCATGAGAATAAATTATGTCCGGCTCCCATCGGAAACCCTCTTTTCCGCCCCTCCAATCAATAGGTGACAGCTCAGCTATTGCCTCTGGTTGCCTTGGAAAAACACATGCCCAACTATTACTACTATGGTAAAAAGCAAAAAAGGAAAACACAGTAAACTATGGTTGGTTTGGTAGGTTTTTAACTTTTGATTAAAAAGTTAGGATTGACTTATTATTTTTTCTATTCAATTTTTTTTTCGTATTTGTTAGTTTTGTGTTAAACTTTTGTAACTTATTAATTTATCACAATGAGAGAGATTGAAAAAGTAAAAAAAAATTAATCGAAATTCATAATTTTTTTTATAAAATACAAAAATAAGTAAAAAATACAGGGTTTTGACTTATATTTTTGTATTTCTTAAAAAATTACGAGTTTCGATCCAAATTTTATGTTTTTTTTTGATTCATCTCGCTAAAACAAACCAATAAGTTACAAAAGTTTGATGCGAAACTCATAAATACGAAAAAAATTTGAATGAAGACCAAAAAAAAGTCTTTACATTTTAATAATCTCACCATCCCAGCAATATGCATGGCACTTGTACACCTCCTTTTATGAGACCTATTTTGAGGGCCCACACAAATATTGTGAACCTTGCAATTTGTTCACAATATTTTTTCAAGGGTCCCTATAAAAATTAATTCACTCAGATATCGGTAAGTGCTTGATCTATACGATATTTTTTTTGCTCTATACAAGTAGAGACAAAAAAAAAAACGCAAAGATCAAGTACTTACTGATATCCAGCTAAAATGATTTTTCTTTGAAACCCTTCAAAAAATATTTTGAACAAATAAACAACTCAGATCATTTGTGTGAGATCTTGAAGACTTTGTATTTTGTGTTCGTATGTAATAATTAGTAGAAATTTTATATTGGTTTAGCTTTCTCGTATTTTGATCGTTGTTGTAAAAATTGTTATGTATTAGGGGCACACTTTTTTTAATTTGGCCTTGGGCCGTCAAAACCCTTGGGCCGGCTCTGCACTTGAGAGATTTCGAACCCAATACCTTAGGAGAAAGCAAATCTCTAAGTCTCAACTTTGACCATGCATTAAGCCAACCCCTTGGAGTTATAGATAGACATATGCATTTTTTTTTTGAAACGGCAAAAAATTTATTAGAAACTCTACAAAGTGTACATCGAGAAAGCAAAAAGAGGGCCAAACTTCTCGCTTCATGATATTGATACATGAAGAAAGAGAAAGATTCAAGATAAAGACATCCAACAAAAAGTTGAATGGAAACCCAAAAACTACTCAACCAACACCTCAACAACACTCAAAGTGATATCCACCTAAACCCACGTACAACACATAATTAAAAAGAAACAAGAACACCAAAACACCTTCAAATTTGGAAAAAAATGCATTTTCCTTTTGGCCATAATTTGGATAAACCTGACATTCAGCTGAAATTAATCCATGTGACTTGCCTCACCTTCAAGGGCCCTAATATAAACAGATGCATGCATGGATTCCCCTATAAATGCCGGTGAAATTTTGTGACGACGGTATCCGATAACAATTTCGTAGGGTTTGCAAAATTACAACTGTTTTTGGGAAAAAACTAAAATGGCTACTAATAATGCATATCACTTGCCACACCTCTTTGTCTCGTGTTTACTAACTTTGCTTTGCTTCTGTGAGTTCTGCTTCTGTTTCCACCCCAAACAAGTTATGAATTTGTCAACTGCTGCTGTCGAATGGTCACCTGCAGAAATTCCGAAGTACCAAAAGAAGAGAAAATGGTCGCCCGCTGGTGCAACTTGGTACGGCAGTCCTGATGGAGCTGGAAGTGATGGTAATGGAGAGAGAGAGAGAGAGAGAGAGAGAGAGAGAGAGAGAGAGAGAGAGAGAGATTTGTGTGGTTGGTATTAATTTGTATTTTGGTAATGCATGCAATTATGCATCCAGCCATAGAAAGACACGAAGGGGTGGATGAGCCTAGACGACCGCTATTCAAATTTCAAAAATTCTTTAAAACCGTAGTACTTTTTTTTCTCAAAAATACTAGTATCAAAATTACCCAAGTTCGCTTGCCCAACGTTAACAAAAATATTTAACATTCCCCGTCCAAGATAGTTTTAGAAATTCAATGATCCATCATTCTCCTAAGATCATATGCATGCATATATTTATGAAAATTTAGCACTCTTCAATTTTCTACCTTTTAGAATGGATATAGGTTGTATGCATCTACAATTAAGTATAACCATACTTTTATAATTGTATGGTTTTTCGAAAATATCTACGATAGTAGTTTGTAGTTGCATGTGTGTGTTTCAAATTTTGGTATCACCTTTAATATGTGGTTACAAATTAAATAAATTAATATTCGTCCACTCAATGTTGAAATCGTGCGTCCGTCCTTGCATGCAGGCGGAGCTTGTGGATATGGAGATGCAGTGTTAAAGCCACCTTTCAATTCCATGATTACAGCTATTAGCCCATCTCTCTACAAATCCGGCAAAGGATGTGGAGCTTGTTACCAGGTGTAAATACAATCCCAAGTTCCTAAAAAAAACCAATTAATGTATGAATGTGTGTGTGTGTATATATATATATATATATATATATATATATATATATATATATATATATATATTGGTAAACGTATGAATATATTTCTTATGCTATCTATAGAAGGTCACATAAGTGTGAAAATATTGAGTGCAACGGTGACAGCATCTCATATACAAACAGTAATACTCCAAGAAATTTGGAGCTATAAAATCATTTCATTAACACTCTGATGCAATTAATGTTTACGTTAATTAATGACTCGTGAGATCATACACAACTAGGTGAAATGTACGACGAACCCGTCATGTTTGGGCAATCCGGTGAGGGTGGTGGTAACAGATCTTTGCCCCGTAGGCCCCTGCGTGCCCGAGTCGATACACTTTGATCTAAGCGGGACTGCATTTGGTGCCTTGGCAAAGCCTGGTGAAGGAGACAAGCTCCGTGGTGCTGGAGTTCTGCGAATTGAACATGCACGGCAAGTACTTCTACATGTAGAAATTATAAGTCCGAGAACTAAATAAAGACATCTTTCATGCTCAAAATTGAAGACTCATTTTGAATTATTTTTTATCGTTATTCAAAAAAAAAATAGTTTTGAAAATAATTTTTTTACTTGTTATGTCAAATCTGACAACCAAACAAGGCGCCGATACATATATTTTCAAATGGTAACCCCTTCTATTGATAAATTAAATGACTCGTTCACCTCATAAGGTTTGTTTTTTGTGTGCTTCTTCTAGTGTTCCATGCGATTACGCAGGAACTACCATAGCCTTCCGGGTCGACCCGGGGTCGAACCCTTACTACTTCGTGGTAGCACCTCAATTCGAAGAGGGGGATGGGGATCTTGCTAGTGTTGATCTAAAGGAAGCTACGTCAACTACTACTGGACCAGATGAATGGAAACCCATGCAGCAATCTTGGGGTGCCGTTTGGAAGCTCGAATCCGGGTCGGCATTACAGGCTCCGTTTTCTATCCGGTTGACGTCTGGTAACACCGGCAGGATCCTCGTGGCAAACGACGTGATCCCAGCTGGTTGGCAGCCTGGTGCGATTTATCCATCCTTGGTTAACTACCTCTGATTTGGGATTCGAATGCAGAATTCGCACTGTGGTTGCTTGTGGGAATTTAATTATGTAAACAATAAAGTGGTGATTGTGTGGTTTAGAATAAAAAAAAGTAATAATAATAATGCATGTAAGCTACAAGATGTAGCTGTTTTTTTTTTCTCCAAATTAATTAATGAAATAGTCTCCATATTTATGATAGATTTTCCATCCCAACCTATCAACAGCGGTACTATGCTTACCACACGGTTTCACCGCTCTCTTTCACTGTCCGTCTTGACAATTAATGATCCACATTTTAAAAAATTCAATTGAGTGCAGTGGAGTGAGTGGTAAGATAAAGAGGGGTGGGCGCATAGACTTTTCGATCAAGTAAAGCCTTATGATGTAGTACTAAGAAACATGACGATGCTGGGAAGTGTACATGTCGGTATATGGAGGATAATAATAATCACGCATGTAAGCTACATTGCTACAAGATGTAGCTGCTTTTTTTTTCTCCAAATTAATTAATGAAATAGTCTCCATATTTATGATAGATTTCCATCCCAACCTATCAATAGCGGTACTACACCCACCGCACGGTTTTACCGCTCTCTTTCGCTATCCGTCTTGGCAATCAATGGTTCACATTTTAAAAAATTCAATTGATCAGTGCGGTGGAATGAGCGATAAAATAAAGAGGGGTTGGCGAATAGACTTTTCGATCAAGTAAAGCCTTACGATGTGGTACTAAGAAACATGATGTAGGGAATTGAAGCGTACATATCCGTATATGGAGGATAATCGAAGTAGCAAGGATAATCACAAATGCGTACCAAACAAAACACTATAACAAAATTTAAGACTGGTTCAAAACTTGAGAAGGAAAAGGAAAATGAACAACTTGAGATTTCTTTCGCCTTCGCCACAATACCCACCTTGCTAGATATTGATGATTAGGGGTGAAAATTTTGAACACGACTTGTTGACACAACACAAACTTATTAAAACGAAGTTAGATGGTTTCAGTCATCTACTTTTTGACATAAACACGATCTGACCCGTAACACGAAAATTAATAAAAGAGACGAATAAGGTTGGATTCACGTCAATACTCGTTCAATACATGGACAACCATTTAATTTTTCGTGTCTATTCATTAAACCAAAATGACACGACTTGCACATGACACAACGCAATGGTGTCGATGATGCCAAACCATAGACCAGAATTGTGTTTCTTAAAGATCTTAAATCTTTTGGATTTCCCAATCAGTAAAATATTTTAGGGCTATTTGCAGTTTGGTTTTGGGCGGATTAGTTTGGTTCCTAGGCGGATGCAAATTGTTGTTTTCTCCATCATCTACAATCGTTCGTGAGTGTTTCACGGTGCGGTCGGTTTGGTTTGCAGTTTAGGCGGTTCGGCTTAGTTGATTTGGGTAGATTTGAAACAGTCTAAATACTTCGAAAAAATCTAAAATGCTTCCAAAACTTTGCATCTGTAAAAATGTTACATTACTCAAGTAACATTTTTTAAAATAAAGCACGCTCATATCTACTCTAAAAAGCTCTTTGAAACCCAAAAATTAGAGAGCAAAACACACACATTCATACTTACCTCATCCACCACTTGTCCGTGAGCATTATTCGGTCAGATCGGTTTAGATGTGGTTTGGGAGGATTTAAGCTTGTAATTTATTTTGTATAAATGCCAAAAAAATTAAAAAATATAGTAGCACAATAAAACATCATACCACTTCGTATTGCCCCAAGACTAGTCAATAATTTCTCGTATTGAAATAACGTTGAAATTTCTATATCAATAACAAGCAGTGTGGTATATGGAGTACTGTCGAATTTACCAATACTATTTTGGTGGGGTTAGTAGTTTATTGTTAATGGCTTAACTCTTTCTCACATTTTTTTATTTTTTACTTTGGGCAGATTGGGCGGATCCAATCTACTGACGGAGGATTTTTTTTTTTTCATCCACACCCATCCGTCACATACCTCAGTTTGGTTCACGGACGGATCGGTTTCGGCAGATTGGTCAGTTTCGGCGGTTTGGTTGATCCGCTGGGCAGCCCTAAAATATTTTATCTTCCAAAATCATACTTGGTCAGTAGAATACTCTATCTCCTTTGTGGATAGCTTTCCTCCCCTTTGTGGGTGTTGTCCGATGGTGGTTTAATTTGGTGTTTTATTTTTGTGTGTGTAAGTGTTCTTCTTTTAGACGTGTTGGTATTTGTGTGTTTCACTGCTTGGTCGGTAAGGATTTGGAGGTTAGGTGTCTTTGGTTGGAAAGCCTACCTTTTGTTATCGTAGCCCACGCCTTTGATTAGGGTTGGATATGCTCTTTGTATGTTTCTCTATGTCTATCACTGGTAATTGTTATCCTTTTGGCAAAAAAAAAAAAAAAATTAGCACAGAAAAACATCAACTGATTGAACAAAACACGATTTTAAGCAGGTTGGATTCGGATCAAGGTATGTGACATATTTAAATTAATACGGGGTATGTTTTTACACAAATCTAAAATGACACTGAATTCGAAATGACATGAACACAAATACGACATGATGCCCACCCTTACATATGATCAATTGAACATGTGTTTGTTTTCAATTATATATGACATTCGTTGGGGTGAGAATTATTAGATTTATGATCATAATTTCGAAATTAGACATATATTGGAATTTGTCAAAGGAAAAATACTCATTTACTAAACGATTGCTTTTATAAAGAAAAAATCTTTACGTCTTCTTGAAACGTAATGACTAGAAAGATTACTGATACAAATGATCTGCATAAGAGAGCTGCATAAGTCAACACCACCATACGTATATGGAGAAATCTTCAATACACACCTCTTTAAGGTGCATATCATATGCATCTATTGTGTGGTCCATATTATGCCACCTCATTAAAAATTACCTACTAAACCGGTCATTCATAACATTTTAGGTCTATCGTAACTTTTATACCAAAAATTCGTAACTTTTGATTCATAACATTTTTCTTACAAATCATAACCTTTAGCGCATATCGTAACTTTTAGGAATGAATCGTAACTTTTTAGCAACAAATTCGTAACATTTTTAGAATCATAACATTTTGGTGCGTTTCATAACTTTATAAAAAAAATTCGTAACATTTTCACTAAGGAATGGTAACATTTTAGTCCATTTCATAACTTTTCTATAATCAATTGTGAAATCGATTACTTAATCAATTTTTTTTTTAACGGTAGCTAATCAAATATGTAATCTATTATGTGAATGTTCAATTCCATAATCGATTAGACTTTATAATTGATTTTTAAATTGATTAGACATTATAATCAAATATATAGTAATTGATTTTGCAATTGATTACATATTCAATTAGACATCATAATCGAATATGTATTCAATTTTATTATGTTCAATTATGTAATCGATTAGAAAATATAATCGATTTTGTAATTGAATTGTGTACGATCGGATAACAATGTGAAGTCGATTACTCAATCGATTTGCTAATTGATGGGCCTCAGTAAATCCTCTAATCAATTGCAAAATAAGTTAAAAACAACATTGCAATAGATTTAAAAATCAATTGTACTAAATAACACAAAAAATTGATTACATGATAGATTATATATTTCTCTGCGGTTTCAATTGCATAATTGATTGGTATCGATAACACTTGTAATCGATAACACTTGCATAATTCAATTGCATAATTGACCCCACTTACCAAAATTTCTGGCTCCGCCCTTGCTTGGGAGTGTCATTAGCAAAATGGGGAGTGCCAAAATCATTGGCCTTTAATTAAAATCTTGCAAAAAAAAAAATGCTTTAACTTGACTTTTTATTACATTATAATAATGATAGTTTCTTTTTTCTTTAATAATTATCGAGAACAATGTATTTTAAAGAAGTAAATTATTTTCACTTGAAATAATTTTAGCTTCAAAGTTTTTAAAAATAAAATTATTATTTTAAACATAAATTAATTATCAAAAATAAAATTGAGCCTAATTTTTCGAAAGAAAAGAAAGATATACACTGGTTGAGAAAAGAGTGAGAGACTTGAGGGGATTTTCTTTCCATTTTGGTTAATTCATAGGGTTTACCTATTGCACTGGTAACAAGTTATTTGTTAGTAACCTATCGTAACATTTTAAATGGTCCAGATCATTTTTCAAACATCTAATGGTAATCAATGAGGGTGCATATGATACACACCCAAATAAAAGGTGTGTATTGTAGCACTTCTCTATACATTACAAGGACCCGGAGAAGTAATTAAAGCCCTCTCAAGCGAATTGCATTAGTACATAGGATAACTTTCTCGTCTTTTTTTTTTTTTTTTAATCATTTGATAGAAGAGATCATTTTATATCAGATATGAAGTACAAAATACAAACTTAGGACACTACATCAATTGTGAGAGTCAACGAGATAACCAAGCACAACAATTCAACCAATACAAGAAATAAGTCTATTATAAGGTAGAAACAAAGAAAGAAAAAGCCTCGTTAGAATCCTTCGAAGAAACAAATTCTAGTAATGAACATTTCACATGTTAACCTACGAAGTTTTAATAATGTCATTTACCTACCACTTATCGTGGGTTGTGTTATACATAAAGTGCATTTCGCCCTTGGTATAATTTTGATAAACATAACATTTAGCTCACATCGAGTCATATGACTTGCTTCCCAGCTTGAGTCCAACATTATCTAGCACATGCCTTTTTTCCTGATGGTCAGGGATTGAGGGGTGTTAATTCGGGTCAAATAATCAAAAGCAGGTCATTCACATCTGATCTAACACAAGTTTTTACTTTATAAATTCAAGTGGCAACGTGTAAGTATGACATATCCAAAGAGAATGAAATAGGGTATTCCAATTTCCAACATATTGTGAAATTAGAAATGGCTACTTCATACCGTTTGACACCTCTCTTTGTCTCTTGTTTACTAGCTTTCTTTTGTTTCTCCGAGCTTTGCTTCTGTCGATCCACTGCGGCTGTCGGATGGTCCCCGACGAATGCAACATGGTAAGGAAGTTCCGGCCGCATCATTCTATACAAGACTCTAGTGTCTTTTGAGAACGATGCGAAATTCTAGTTGAAAATAAAATAAAATGTTATAGTGCAAACTTTGTTTCAGATAGGCTCATCCATATATTATTCAGTTTGATCCGCCTGTATTTTCTGGACATTCTATGTCAGAAAAATAACGTATCATCAGAAAACCTGTCTGGAATGATGCGACAATGATATTTCTGATAAAAATAGAGAGCAAAATTGTGTTGATTTTGTGAGTAATTTAGTTATCGATTAAATACCTGCAATACGTGATACGTTTTTCTTCGCAATTTGTGGTTGCATACCAAAACTATTCTTTTCCCTCTTTATTTATTAGAAGTGCTCTCAGCTACATGATTTATTTAAGCAATATGTTCACCCAAGGCTAATTGTTCTTGTGTTTCGTCTAGTGATGGAATATCTGATGCAGAGGGGAGAGAGGGAGAGACGATCATATTCGATATTGACCCGTTATCTAACCCGTACTACTTCGCTGTGGAGATTCGAACCGGATCTACTCTGTGAATTTTATGATCAAGGTGTTGATCTAGCGGATGCATCGTCGAGCAGTCAGAATAATTGGAAACCTATGCGCTATTCACCGTCAATGGTTTCTTCTTGGGCGCTTGATTCTGGTGGGTTGCAGTTACGAGCTCCATTTTCTATCCGATTGACCAATGGCCCCTCTCATATTCAGGTGGCAAAAAGCGTCATCCCAGCCGGGTGGCGACCCGGTGCATCTCATCCGTCCTCGCTTTTGTTTCATTGACACTGAATTAACCTCAATGATGCCAAACACACCCTTAAAATAAACTTGAACTACTAGCATTTCACAAATGGTGGTTGCTCGTATTATGACACTATATGTAGGTATGTGTGTTTGTGGAAGCAATAAATCTGAATGATGTATGAGGGCGATTTAGACCAAAGAAATAAATGGGAAATGGTAATGTAACTTTTATTTATCCCACAGAATATGGAGTTTCAAGGATGAGAACATTGCGATTGATACTACTTCAGAATTCCATATGTTAATTAATTTGGTGGCTAGCCCTAGAGATGGGCCTGTGTACATTAAATCGGATATATGGTTTATAAATTTAATTTTTTAGCTAGGCGATAGGATGTTAGTAGTTGTTGAACTACTACAACGGCCAACCTGATTCTGTCGCTTTTTCAACTATTTATAGTTCACGAAAAATGGTTTGGTATGGAAGAAACTGGGAAACTTGCTTACTTAAACATATTTTCTTAAGCATTCATCCTACATATATAAATAGCTATAAAAACTTCCATGTTTGCTTGGATTGGGATTGGGACCATGGGTCATTGATGTGAAATTTGGAGCTACCTTAGAATGGAGAAGAAGAAAGTTCCTTAGATATAGCTTTGTAAGGATGATTCGGTCATTTGACAATGCATTTTGGAGGGGATTTTACTACCAAGCTTGTTTTGTGCGGAAATTTGCTATGTTTAACGAATCATTTTTTACTTTAATAAGGGGGTAAGTATCTAAAATTAAAGTTGAAGGGGTGTAAATAGAAATTCCCCAAAAATATTTCTTTTTTGTCTCATGTTTGACAAACTAAAAGCTACTAAGGGCCATCCTTCAAATATTTTGCCTTTTATTTTTTTTGTGTTTTATTCGTCTTTTTTGAATTTTCGTTAAGTTTGCGTTATATATTTTAATTAATTATCCGTCTCAACAAGAAAAATCTAAATAAGTGAAAAATTATGACCAGAAATTAAAAAAAATTCAATAAAGAAAAAAATACCAAACAACTATCTTTTTATATATAAAGTGTCGCTTTATATTGGTTTTTTTCAAAATTGATCCACATTTTTTTACTTTTTAGTTCCTCTCGTTGAGAAAATGGTTTAAACTAACTAGTTTCAGAGAGATTATATTTGAAAAACGATAAGTTGTCAAGTTGATACAATTTTAATGAAATTCATTTGAACATAGCAAATCTCTCAGCCTTTAAGAAAGATAGAAAGAAAAAAACTGCCTAAACAATGGAGTAGTAATGTTTAACAACGTAAAATTATTCAGTGTCGAGTGGATATCACGTGGTGTCCGCTTGCGCATACTAGTCATCTATTGCATGTTTGAATGGGTCAGATTTGGAGAGAGAAAAAAAGAAAGAAAATTCGGGTTAAAAAAGAGGGAGAGTTTCAATATGAGCCGTCCAAAAGAATATAGGACGCTTCGGCACCTAAAAATCACTCGCAAAATTTCTCTGACCCGACGGAGGAAAGGGGCTTGAAGCGTAAGCAATGAGATCACCAACCTTTTTAAAATCTCCGAACTTTCTCGACCTTCCAAGTATCCCATTTCCTATCCCCGTTGACTTAAAAAATGGGACAACTTGTTAGATTGAAATTGTTCTGTCATAATCACCATCCTAACAAATTGCCACTTCCACCGCACCCATTTGCCTCTGGCCATTGGCGTGGCACTTCTTCCAGTACTCTACAACTACAAATACCCAGCAACACCCGCACCTCCATCACAACAAGAAATACTACTGAAAAGCAGAAAAATCACAGCTTTCCCTTCATACCCAGATCGACAATCAAAGCAACAGCCAGAGCAATCTCTGCATCGGCACCAGAGGCAGCAACTATGGTCAAAGCCATTAGGGTTCATGAAATTGGTGGCCCTGAGGTCTCTCTCTCTCTCTCTCTCTCTCTCTCTCTCTCTGTATATATATTGCACACAATTTCTATTTATGCACAGCTAAAACTGGTGTTCAATTTTGAAGTGTTTCTTGTGGGAAGGTTGGTGTTATTGTCTGTCATTTTTTTTGGCTCATTTTATTTATTACCAAGTACTGATTGCGTCAAGTGGTATCAATCCGATCCGAATTATTATTTTTTCGTGCTTTGGGTTTGGTGTTATTATTAGTCTTGGTGGCTACTTTCTTGATTACAAGATACTGGTGGTGTCTAAGCCGTTGGGGCACATGAACTGAGTGGTCCTGGGGTCTCTACCTGTTTCATGTACTGTTGTCATATTTGCAACAACTTCAACTGAAGTCTTCTTTAAAAGGATTTGTGTTATTGTGAGCCAAAAAAGACTTTTGAAATGGTCTTTAAAAGGCGTAGTGTTCCTGTTCCTGTCATTCCTTTTTGGCTAATTTCTTGATTTTGCGCAATGTACATTGTTGCAAAACAAATTTCGGAATATACGCAAACACACTGACAAGGGATCCCGTGTAGATATCAGTATCCACACATTGGTATGGCGCCTCAAGAACTTTATTCAAGTAGACGATTTAGCACGGGCAATTCCTCCCGTTAGAGGTGCAGCGTTCACACTGTCTCTTGTGACAGAATCTTGTGGGAAATGCTCAAAGATGAATCCGAATAAGCCTCTGCCTTCAGGCCCGGCCCTAGGACTTTCGAGGCCCTAGGCAAGATCCTAGGCAAGATTTTGAAATGGGGCCTCTAGTGTTAGTGTATATAATGTAACTGTTCAATATTCAAAACAAAGGTGCCTTGTGGTTCAATGGCACATGCATGGAACATCTTTTTCTAAAGCCTGAGGGTCGCGGGTTCCAATCGCATTGCCAGCAACTTGAAACCTTTTTTGAACAACTTCAGCAATTGTATGTGAAAAAAAGGTGAAGGAGCGTGAATCGAACTCTCTACCTCAAGGATAATGGACGCAAAACTTACCACCAGGCTGTACTCACCTATTTGTAAAATAATTGACATACATTATATTTAACATATTCCAGAGTTTTGGGGCCCTATAATTGGGCTGAAAACGGGAGGCCCAAGGTGGTCGCCTGGTGGGCCTATGCCCAGGGCTGGCCCTGTTTGCCTTGATTGAGCAACCCTTGTCTTTTAGAGTGCAACTCGCACAGAAGATTCTTAAATATGTGAGTTCCGCTCCTTGGAATGAATCGGTGAAAACCCATAACCAAGCATTCTCATGAGCTAGTTCACATCAAATTCTGGGAATGAGGCTCACCCTCTTTGTTGTCCCTTCCCCATCTTAGTCAGGTGTTCCCGTCTTCTCAAGGATTGGCATCACCAGTGGACGAATGTCTGAGATGCAGAGAAGAGGATGAAATCCTTTTTTCTTTTATTTAAGTAGCTTCAAAGTCAAGCCGTAGCGCGCAGTCAAGGCCAGGAGGAGGCAAGGGAAGTTTCTTTTGGGAACCAAGCCCTCAACTTATCCGCTTATCGGAAAGAGCAGGGACCTACAGACAGCAAACTTATTGGCACCTGATTCTGGGTCATATCTATTCTTATCCATGCGTGTCAAAATCCCATTACATATTTGTTTACTTTAGCTGAAATTTAACTGGACTGCCCGGTCAAACTCTCTTTCGCATCAACTATGTGTGAGATTTTAAGCTTGTTATGTCGGCAGCGTAGTCCATTATTCATATGTTGAGAAACCTTGTTGCAGTAAAAATTCCGCAATCTGACTGGGCAGCGCCGTTATATATTCGTAATTAGCTATTGCTAGTTGTTGGGTTTGGTGCTTATTACTTAGTGTTTTTATATGTTGGTCATGTGCCTGGGGTTAATTTAGGATGGGTTTAATTGTTTGACATCCTACTTGCAATAAGATATGCAGCCTTTTAGTGGTTAGGGCTACAATCAAAGTTGCACACAAGGGGTTGGCCTCTATTCTCTATGTCATTGCTGATTACATGTGAACAATAAGAAGTTTTTCATTATGTTCCTATTGCAGTGTAGTTTGTGTGGCACACCCATAAATGTGGTTGATAGACGTGCTGGCCATTACAGTTTGGACCTTGTTAACTCACTTCCAAATCAACATGATGGTAGGTTCTGAAGTGGGAAGATGTGGAAATAGGAGACCCAAAGGAGGGTGAGATCCGAGTGAAAAACAAGGCTATTGGGCTTAACTTCATCGATGTCTACTTCCGCAAAGGAGTTTATAAGGCCTCCACAATGCCCTTTATTCCAGGTTTGCCTTCATATCTGTATGTCAAAGTACCATGTAGAGTGTAGGCTTATGATTTTTGACATCGACCATTGGCAAATAACCCTTCACTTATGGAGTTGAGTCAATTGACAATTCCTGTTGTTAGTTAGTTGTATTTGCCTCCTGGAGAAATGTGCCTCTGATAATAGTCTTTGTATAAATAGAAACACATATACAATAAAGAAGAAGATAAGGACTCAGCATGAATAGTTCTTCTTAGGATCTTTTTGTTAGTAGGATTTTTCCGATTTCAAATACTACTACAAGCCTTACATGCTTGATTCTCTTGAGATCACAATTCTTTTTATAGAAGCAAACTTGGGATTGGTCTCATTTAGACATCCCAAACACAGCCTTAGTTTGAGTGTCCTTGATTCAAAGTAATCCAGCGTTGCTTGTTTATGGCTCTTTAGTTTATGCCTTCTTCTTTTTTAAGGGGCAGAATATGCATATTACATTGTTAACCACCAACTTATCTAAGAGCTTAAGTTGTTAGAGAGAGGGGTAACTTTATTATTTATGCCGTCAACATATCCCCTCACGGCTCTCCTCCATAAATGGGCTAAACACGTGTAAATATTTAAACATTAGGACACAGGATCTATTGCCTGCTCTGATATCATATTAGATTGTTAACCAGCAACTCATCTAAAAGCTTAAGTTGTTAGAGAGAGGGGTAACTTTATTATCTATACCTTCAACAATGCTATTTGGTTGAATGTTCTGCATTTGATCCTTTGACGCCGGTTCTTGCCAAGACTTAAAAATCCGAACTGTTGTTTGTTTGGAATAAATCCCTTTGTGTCATCATCACCTTCATGATACCGGAGAATCTCATTGTTTTCGTTGAATTCTCTGCATCACTATGACCATATATGATGTTTTATTTTACCAGTGCATGTTGATGCAAGGTTTGCTGTAGTTGAGATGTGTTGGTCAAGATTTTTCATTTTCAATTGCAGGTATGGAGGCAGCTGGTGTGGTGACAGCTGTGGGCCCAGGATTAACGGGTAGAAAAGTTGGAGATGTTGTGGCTTATGCTGCCAATCCAATGGGTTCATATGCTGAGGAGCAGATCCTACCAGCCGAGAAAGTGGTACCTGTTCCGCCATCCTTGGATCCAATTGTAGCAGCATCTGTCATCCTCAAAGGAATGACAGCTCATATGCTAGTTCGCCGGTGCTTTAAGGTACCTTACACTCTTCTCTTACACTTCAGACCTTAGAAATTTGACATATCATAAAAACATGTGTATCATATTTTACTTCCACACGTATGTAGGGTTGTGCTACTTGGACTCCAAAATATGCCTACACCAACTTTTTCCATGTAAAGAGAAAGTTAACACACCCCAATTATAGTATTTTTCCATCTTCATCATTGCCTCTCAATTTATCTCAGTAACCCAAGCTGTATTATCTCTCCCTAATGTAGTCTTATGTGTGAAACACAAATAAGATATATCTTTGAGGTTTGTGAGGAGATTTTGGCATTCCAAGCAAGGGAAAGACCATTCTAGCAGTGGAGCTTCCACTTTCCACAACTGGTAATCAGGATTTGTTTATAATACAAGCACACAAGTGTGTGCGCACAGGCAGACCTGACATATTAAGAGACTTATAGTTCCAGACTTGCGGTGATCATCTATTTTACCCTTCCATATCCGTCAATATGGGATAGTCCATGTCACATGAAAGTTGAAACTTCAACGTAGTGGACCCGCACAATAGTCATGTTTGTCAGTTGTCATTAGTTATGGTACTTTTTAAGTTTCCAACTTGTTTCGTTATTTTAAAATATTTCAGCTTGTACATTCATCTTGTGTAGGATACGACTCTATTGCTTATTATTACAGGTTGAACCTGGACACACCGTCCTTGTTCATGCGGCAGCTGGTGGAGTTGGGTCTCTCTTGTGCCAGTGGGCAAATGCACTTGGTGCCACTGTCATTGGAACCGTCTCAACCACAGAGAAGGCGGCTCAAGCCAAAGAAGATGGATGCCACCATGTGATTATGTACAAGGAAGAGGATTTTGTGACCCGTGTCAACGAGATAACATCAGGAAAAGGGGTAGATGTTGTCTATGATTCTGTTGGAAAAGACACCTTTCAGGTAATGGATATTCTATCACAAGACTCACAACCTCCAATAAAAACTTGCCAACATATTCACTGAAAATAGATGGCATTTAATGCAATGGTTTGCGTCAAAACTTTTGGATGGATGTATTCTAATGGTATTTGCAGTACACAAGTTTGCTCCTTATATTGTTAGATATATCCTGTATTCTTTGAGGTGCAAGTTGGTCCAAGTCAGCTGTTTGCTTGATATCAAACCAATGGCCTCAAGGGTAGGGTTAAACTTAGAGCCAAGTGGAACTTAAAAGTAGTCCTCAAACTAAAGATGTGTTCGGATTTTTGCTTTAAAATGCCAAGTGACAAAACTGGCTTTTAGCTGAGCTGTTTGGGCAATTTTAGTTGAACTTTTCTTCTTTCCAACTTTTTGATGAAGAAGTTGGACTGGAAAAGCTGGCCGTCAGGTAAGTTCATTGGGCTATTTTGCCTATTTTTCTTGTTTTTGAGCTAAAATAGAGAAGTCTAATAGGCAAGCTTCCTGGTATTAACTGGTCAAAAAAATACTGCCTTTTGAAACAGTCTCTAACACACTTAAGTCCCCTTTTAAGTAGTCTTTGTTAGATTTCTTGGAGGGTTCCGACCTAAAACCAATTGATCATAGGTGGAGTAACCTCTAGAATATATTAACCAAGCTTAGGTGGCTTAAATGGGTGATATGGGACAAGTCGTTACCTCTCACGTGCAGCCCGGATGCACGTGGTGGTGACAGATCAGGAGACCAGAAGTTGAGCGATTGACTCAGGCAATAGAGATGATAGAGACTTCCCATGAGAGGTGAGGCCACCCAAGACCTATCTCTAATACCATGTTGTCAGAGATAAGAGAGAGTGTATAGGGTGTTAATTAACCCTAACACAAAAGAGCTTTATTTATATTATGGAGTGACATATTACATGACTCGACTAGCCGATGTGGGATAAAGACTAAAGACTAGAACTCTATTCTAAGTTTCTAACAGTATTTAATGGAGAATTTATCTTGTTCAGGGATCCTTAGCGTGCCTCAAATCTCGTGGATACATGGTGGGTTATGGGCAGTCGTCCGGTATGCCGGACCCCCTCCCTATGACAGAACTTGCCGCAAAATCGCTGTTCGTGACAAGGGCTTCCCTTTTTTCATACATTGCCACCAGGGATGAGCTTCTACAAGCTGCTGGAGAGGTCTTTTCTAATGTTGCCTCCGGCATCTTGCGAGTCCGCATAAACCATAAGTATCCTTTGTCTCAGGTAGCACAGGCCCATGAAGACCTTGAGGGTCGGAAAACGTCTGGTTCTGTGGTGTTGATACCCGACGGAGTATTTGAGCAGTGAGTTTTCTTCTGTTTTTCTTTCTGAATGGACGCATTGGCTAGAGGAGTTGGATTGTATGGTGTATATCTGTTCTTCAAGACTTCTGTACTCTCTTTATGACTCATGTGGGAAATTTACTTCGTCGAAGGCAGAGATATCTTCTTCAGATAATGTGTTCATCTGAGAACTATTGTGAAAAAAATGAAATGATGGGTCACGTGTGGCGGTTTTAATTTTTTCCTTGTGATGTGTTTGATCTTTTTGGTCGTATTTGATTTTGCATTTGCAATACTTGGATACTTTTCTGATCTTTCGGTAAGAAAGAGATCGTTGCGATGCTGGAATATTCATTTCCTGTCAAACTGCTCTATATACTCTTTCTGAAAGCCTTCGTTGGATGGCGCAGCTGGATTTGTACTATAACATTTGCATTTCATTAGAGACTAGAGGAATCCTCTTTGGTCCCCCAGAGAATGAGGTTGGTCCGGTTTGGTCGTTTTTTTTGTTTCCAATCGATAGGAGATAACCTTACATCAAGTATCAATTACAAAGTACAAATCACGGGACACTATGTCAATTATGTGAGTCTCCGAGATAATAAAGCCCAACAACTCAATAACGGTAAATCCAACCCAACTACAAGCTCTCATTAGGGGGAGAAATAATTCCAACGGAAGAGCACCCCATACGCAGATGGGAAGATTCGAACTCATTACCTCGCCAACTGAGCTAGTCCTAGTAAGATACTGCAAGAGTCCTGTTTGGTCTATTTGCGGGTCTTTTTTTTGACATAACACGACGATTGAAATCGTTCACTTGTTATAATTTGTTGGGAACATCAATTATGTAATAACTAGGTTGATCCCTTTCTTTTTGATTATCTAATTCAGTAGCATACGAGGTTGAGACTATGGACAAAACCATCCCTAGCACTGCAAAATATTGGGAAAAGAAAAACTGTTCTTGTCAAATTAAGGTGGTGTGCTGATCAAAATAAAAAAATTAAGGTGGTGCTGAAGAAGGATTGAGGTTGAAAGGGAAGTCGATCAAATTCTGAGGTGTTTTAACTCCAATTGCGTGATTCTTCATCAATGGTGGCTAAATTCTTTGAATTATTTTCCATTTGCTGCTTATATAAAATTTATTACATCAAGATTTTTACCCCCAAAAAAAATAATAATAAAAATTTTACATCAAGACTGCAGATGCGAAATACAGTAATGAAAAAGACATCCTCTTGAATTAAATTCACCACGGGGACCGCTGTGCATATGGTAGAACACATGGGATGAGTTGCATGTGTAATCACTCTCTCTCTCTCTCTCTCTCTCTCTCTCCCGCGTTTTTTCTGTTACTCTGGTCTTACACTCTCAAGACTCCACACGCGCCTTGTATCTGTGCTTGTTTGTTTAGTACTGAAGTGAAAAGAGGAAGAGAGAAGCGAATAATAATTGTGCAAATGTCAACCACGCGCTCTGCTCTGCGCAACCAACAAGATTTTCTCCCTCCTAACCGCATGAATGGAGTGAGCATGCATATACCGTCGTTACAACCTGTACACTAGAGTTATTACTCTCTCTCTCTCTCTCTCTCTCTCTCTCTCTCTCTCTCTCTGAGTTGAGAGGCCGTGGGTAGCAAGTGATTCATCATTTGTATTCATATTCTGTTGCATGTAGAGAGAGAGAGAGAGAGAGAGAGAGAGAGAGAGAGAGAAATTGTGTACTTGAAAATGCAGGAACAGGAACAGGAACAGGGCACCGTGGGCGGCGGAGAAACACCAGCTTTGGCCAGACACCTACTCCCCTGTACATCTCACTGTACCCTCAACACCGACACTGACACAGGTCTTCCTCCTTTAACCCTTTTTGTCTCTAACCTACTACTACTCCATATATGTATCCTTCCAATTTAAGCCATATTCGACACCTAATAAGTTCATGATTCCCACATATATCCATAGAGTAGCTAAGAAAAAGTTTGTTAACGAAATTAGCATGACAGTTTATATTGGTCTGGCCCTTCACAGAAACCACCAAAGACCACATAGACATAGAACTGGGTTCTGTTTACGAGATTGATCATAGCAAGCTCCCGCCCAGAACCCCTGTTCAACTCAGATCCACCCGTGTCGTCGTGGTAAGAAATTTCACCTTAAATTCGATTACATAATGGTTTTCTGTGTACATCTGTGGATTTTTAAGTTATTTGTTGTTGGTATGTTTTTTATTCTTCAATTGGGTTTTTTTTGATTTCAGGTAAGTGAGAAGACGGAATTGAATATTTCAGTGAGATTTCCGAGCACACAATCGCTTCAAAGGTACTTGAGCGAAGGAATCACAGAGATGTGTCCGGAGCTGGACGAGAGGTTCGTTATGGGAACAAAGCTCGCAGAGAAAGTGCTTTTCCGACAAGTCCGGTCTCGAGAATTCACGGAGAAGAAGAACTCAAAGGATTTCTGGCAGTTAATTTCCAACTCCGATTGTGGAATTGGGGATTTTGTGATTTCCAATAAGGCTGGATCATGTTTATCGGAGCTAAAATGCAACGGAATGCCGCGATGGGGTGTTCGTCACCAGGTCAAGTTCGTATACAGGCATACAGAAACCAATGAAGATGAACAAGAAGAAAACAAAGAAGCTGAAGAAGAAAACGAAGAAGCTGAAGAAGAAAACAATGGGGAAACCGATGAGAGTAGGAAGAATGATAAGAGAAAGAGGTGTAGCTCAAGACTTGTTCCAAAGGGGAAGAAAGCAAAACTTGAAAACCAAAGCCAGATCAATAAGACTAGGAAGAAGAATTGTAAGCAAATAGGCAGGTGGTCTGCTGAAAGGTAAAACTGAAACTCTGACTTACAATGTTAATCTTAGCTCTTTTAGAGCATCTCCTGCCCTAAATCAAATTTTAGCAAAAGCTTCATGGTATGAACTATGAAGTACTCCAATTGACAAACCCAAACGGAAGCACAAATTTGAGTAAAAGCTTCATCAATGGCATAGTTGTAAATTGGAAAGAGCAAACCAAGCCTTCGAAAATTTGAGTTAAAATTTGGTACTCCCTTAATTTGGTGAAAATTTTGAGTAAAATTCAATCTAGTAAGAGTTTGAGTCAAGAAGTCGAGTGCGTTTAGAAGGGGTTTTACTCGGAAATTTGGTTCTAAGTCAGTTAAAAGAGCAAGGGCCGGAGATGCTCTTACAAATTTGTTTTCACATTCTAACCGTTGGATTGTTATATATGACAAGGTACAAGGTGGCTGAGAAAAATCTTCTGGAGGTGATGAAGGCAAAGGGTGCTGTTTATAAAAGCCCAATTCTCCGGCCAGAACTAAGATTGGAGGCTCGCAAGCGAATCGGGGACACGGGTCTGCTGGACCACCTCCTCAAGCACATGGCGGGAAAGGTGGCGCCGGGTGGGGCTGAGCGGTTCCGGCGGCGGCACAATGCAGAAGGGGTAATGGAGTATTGGTTGGAGAGTGCTGATCTTGTTGATATAAGGAGGGAGGCTGGAGTTCAAGATCCTTATTGGACCCCACCACCAGGTTGGAAGACTGGGGATTGTCCTAGTCAGGATCCTATTTGTGCTAAGGAGATGAAGGAATTGAAGGAGGAGACCTCTAAATTGGAAAGGTCAAATATGAAACCAGAACTCCTAACTCCTGGTTTTGAAATCTTCATTCGGGTCTGTTTGAAATGTTTTATCATGGTTGAGTTAACAGGGATTTGGAGGAGTTAGTGTCCAAGAAACAGATGGAAGAAGAAATTGCCAAACTAAGGAGGTAAGGACCTACAAATTTCGTTTATCCTACATAGAAAGACAGAATTTTAAGTTTTTATGAGTTTTTTGACCTTCTTGTCTACCAAACAGGGAGATAGAGGAGGAGTTATCAAAAAAGCAGCAGCAGGAAAGTCAAGAAACTGTGCCTTTGAATCCAATGATCACATTGGTACGTAGTGAACGAATCCGGAATTTCTTTTGTTTCACTTATCTTTATTTCAGTTCATGGTAGTGAATCCTCCATTTTGTTGTTTGCTTTGGTAGGAGAAGTATATGGAAGAAGTGATGGGTGTCTCAAGATACGTGAGCAGAATTGAGGTACCTAAGCAATTGGCAACAATTTTACCTTTGTTCTTTCCAATTCCCCCCAGATCATGTTTCCAAATGAACTGAGCTAGTTCTGAAAAATTTATTTCATGTTTTGGGCTTTCTTGAATTAGTTTCCATAGTGGTGCTGATGCATTATACTCGCAGAAACGAACTGTAAAAACATTTTCCTACTGTTTTCCCCCCTTATTGTAACTTTGGTGATAATTGGACTTCTTGCAATCAATGGCACTAAAGATACTTTAAACGTAAAGTAACTGGGAATTGAAACTTCTAGTACTTCTTAACGGGTTGGTGATGAATACTTCTTTGTAGTGCATAAATTGAAACTAACTGGGAATTGCACCTTAGCTCTAAATGTGAAGTAATGACAATTGCTTAGTTAAAAGTATAAGGCATTAACAGGTTGGTACTTCCATTTATTGGTTCAACACAAGCACAGCACACATCTCATGCACGTTCATATGGTGGGGCACTTTCAAATTACACTACCATACACATGAAATGTCAAGAACATCATGCATGAATCTTGACAATGAAGATGCTGATCACATATGGACATGGCATGGTGTGCATGGTAATGGTTGCAGGAAGAGATAGGGAAGCTGAAGTCCAAGGTCAGAGAAGAAATAAAGTCAGACTCGGCATTAATGGTATCCGCAGAAAGTTGTGATGAAAAGGAGAAAAAGAAAGTAGGCAAACCACTGGTAGTAGCACAGCAGAAGGAAGCAGTTGGAACAGAGGGAAGGGGTGATCAGGGGAAGACAAGCATAGCAGACAAAGAAGCAGAAAGTACAGGCGCAGGAGAGGAAAAAGCAGCAAAGAAGATACAAAGGCCGAAGAGTGGGTTCAGAATCTGCAAGCCCCAGGGCACTTTTCTTTGGCCAAACATGGCCTCATCTCAGGTTGTGGTCCATGCTGAAGATCTTTTAATGGTCCCAACCCCACCCTCAGTTTCTTCCTCCACCGCCTTCGCTCCTCCCCAACTGCCTTACCACCACCACCACTACCGACCCTACCCCGTTAAGCCATTGGCCGAGAGACGAGCTCTTAAGGTCACTGTCTCTTCCATTGGGGAAACAAATTTCTCTACTACTAGGACGACCACAGCTGGCACAAACAAGACCACAACCTCGCTCATGAACCTCAATGACTTCCCGTCCCACCCTGGAGACAGATTTCGTGGGACCCGATTCTTGTCCTCCTCATTGGCCAGTTCATGCTTGCCGGAGAGAGTGGGGACATGGCTGGCTCTGGCTACTCCCACCTCTGCTCCTAATGACTCCACCCGTGGATAATTAATCTGGGTTTTAGGCTTTAGCCATGTGAGGACTTGTCTTTTTGGTTTAGTACGGATGCTCTTGGATGATACTATGACATGTTTTTGGTTTAGCTGTATCATGTCTAGGAGAGATACTATTGTGGGTTGGTATAATTGTTCAGTTGCATTGTAAGAAGAGCCGAAGGTCCAAATTAGGAATTATTCCTGTTTTTGTGGTGGCCCTTTTTATGGGGTTGTAATGGCAATATAAGCATAATTTCAGCTATTGATATTCTATGTTTTTCCTCTCTATTTTTTGTGTGCATATGGTGGTGCTTTCCTTGTGTTTGATTTCTTTTGAAATCGAGCAACATTATGCTAGGAAAATGAACTCTGCAAAAACTTGTGTAAATAAAAATGTTGCTGGGAAAATGAACTCTCCAGAAACTTGTGTAAATAAACATAACTTAAGCAATGACTAACCATTCAGCATTCTAGCTTATTGTGCTAACCGAACATTCAAAAAAACATTTTCCACAAACAGTATCAAGCACATTTTTGCGACAAACTTTTTACACCTATTGATTCGTCTCGACGAGAGAAATGAGAAAAGTAAAACAAAAAAATTTATTTTTACCCTAATATTTTTTTACTTTCCCCGATTCCTCTCGTCGGGACGAATCAATAAGGGTAAATATTTGTTGCAAAATGAACAAAGGCAAAACAAAATTCATTAAGGACAAAACAAAAAAAGCCCAAAATATCCCTTAGCAGAACTTAGCTGCTGTATGGGACAGGTTTAATTGTTGCTTAATTGGTAAACTTAAGGCACATCCGATGCAATAAATGCAAAGGTTCAAACAATATCCTCATCTATTGATTTAGAATTAGAAGACCCTTCTACTTAAGAGAGAATTTATTGTTACCTTCTAGATCAGCTAACTACTGAACGGCAACTGAATATACAATGTTGATGATCTCTAAATCACTTTCAACCAAGCTACTAGTTTGTGTTGCGTAGCCTCCCTTAAAGGACTGCAATTCTTGCTCAAACAAAAATGACGAAAAAGTTTAAATTGTTCCTCCAATGACCCGTTAAGCTACAGAATTCATTCTTATGCATTGCTATAGCCTTGCGTGTCCATTTGCGCTGCGGACACTCATATCTCGGAAGTTGATGCATTCAGAGAGTGCAGCTGTGAGCTTCTTCAAATCATCCAGTGTGTGCGCTGCACTCAAAGTTACCCTTAACCTGAACGACAAAAAAATTCGATTCAGCGAAGGTATAAATCAAAGTATATGCATGAAAGTGCTCCACCATCAGGAAAACGTCAAGAAAAAACTCAAAACCAACAAAACCATAAATACTTTGGCACATTTATAGCCAACAGTTCTTCACCTAAAAACCAATTTTTTTTAACAAAAGCAGTATATAGGAGCCTACGGGATTCACATTTCTGTGACTCCACAAGAGTGAGCATTAAATCCCAGTCAGATCAGGCATAAGTATTAAGAGAAAGAGGAAAATAATCTAAAGGATTAACAACATGACAAAACCAACGAGTACGTGTCCAACACACCTGCAGGAATTAGGAGGAACAGTTGGAGGTCTAATTGCAGTAACATGGAACCCAGATTTCAAGAGGTACCTGTTCCACAATTGAGACAGTTAAGTACACAATAGCATTGAACATTGTAAAGTAGACGTGGGAAGCGGGATTGAAAGAGACCAACTAGCTTGAAGGGCCTTCTCTTCACTCCCTACGACAAGAGAGATGATGGGACTTGTAACAGGGAGTCCCGTAAGAGCATGGAAGTCCTGCACCCGTTTCCAAATGGCCCTTCTACGCCAAGTCTCCTTTTGGGCCACAATAACAGCAGCTGGTAAGTTATAATCAAACTGTTAACAACAGAAACTAAGCCTAGTGAATGCAAAACCTACAACAATGCAGCAGCACCATGCCACGTCTTCTGTTTTCTTTTTTGTTATTATAAGGTAGATATAACAACAGAAGTAACTCAAAGAAAATGCCCAGGCATAAGCATTACAAGTGCAGTACAGTATGATTATTATCTGATAGATAGTCGACCTAGAACGAATCAAAGAGAAATATGTTCATGATCGTTCATTTTGCGTAAAGAAACCGTTAAGAGAGATCGTCATTCGCTAATTTACCCTATTGTGTATGTGTAATTCCAGATGTCTGAGCGGGCAAACAGAGAAAACAAGTACCATGGAGCTACCAGTTACCAAAGAAACAAATTCATATAGAAAATAAACATTAGCATGAGAAAACGGCGCCTGAAATATTCCTAATGTCAAGTTTACTATATACCATGTGCAGCAGCAGCAATGGGCACTGGTGTAGAAGTCGAAAATATGAAAGAACGACCCCTGGATTGTATGAGTTGCTTCCACCTCTTGCTGGTACATTGAAAAATCATCAAACATTTATCTGAACAAGTCGATATAGAACCAAAAAAACTTTTATTCTCATAATTATCATCATTCACTATTTTGGAGCAGATGAGCGATGATGTTGAAGACAACTGTGAATCAAAAGAGTCACTACATCAATGCCTGTAAAAATCCAACCTCACAAAAAGGAACAACAATGCAGCAGACACACTGGAAAGCTGCTATGTCCAAAGTGGAAATTGGGAATCATAAAAGTCAAGATAGGTGAGGAGTTATTTCAATGCTGTCTCAGTCCAATATTGAACAAGCCAAAAAAGGAAGCTAAGGTGAAACAAGTATAGTTGATTGAGTCAATGCTGCACTTGTAACATCGCTATAAAGATGAGTCCAGACAAGTGACGGGAAAAAAAAAGGTATAGGAAGTTCATATCATTGATATAGAAGACATATCCAGTGCATTGTAAGTCTAATTTGACTGACAAAATACCGAGGAGTTGCTCATGCTGAATGAGCCCAATCTCTTTCTGTTCCCATGCAAGTTCTATATGGGAAAGAAAGGCATGTTAACAGGATTACCTGCATGCTATGAATCCACCGTGGCAACCTGCAGCCTTGCTCAAAGTACCCACGCATATATCAACATCACTTGCGCAATTAAACTCCTCAGCCACACCCCCTCCATTTTTGCCACAAACAAACGTTCCATGAGCCTGAACAAAAATCCAGAGTCCAGAGTAACAGTAGCTTTAATAATATGTACGAAACTGTAATGAAAAGAAAATCAGAAGGTGCCATGTAGCTGAATAAGTAAAATCTCCAAGAGTGAACCCCTTTCATAGTTTTCTATTTCTCTCTTTTTAATTTGAAGGAAGGGGGACTTGTTAGGCTCATAGGTCTTTTAAAGAGGGAGAACAGGAACAAACTATCCCTTCAACTGTAGTGGACAGACCAACTAAATGAGCAAGGAATGCTAGGTGGATAAGAGCTCAGCTCAATGTAGAGGAATCTAACCAAAAAAATCCTCTCTTCCGATATGTCTTTACGAATTTCTGTCTAAAAAGTAGATAAACTACACAGGTATGATAAACAAAAGGGAATATTCAGAAACTAATGGACTGTCACTCAAATGTAAGAGTTTTCCAAACAGCTTCATACAGTCCTGTGACACCTGAGGCTCAGTAAAACTTAAAATTTTCCGGTAACCACAATCAATTAACGCCATGCATTGATGGGTGGTGAGGATCCATATTTACTATCATGAGATTTTTTTCGGAATTATTCGTAATAAGATATTGGCTACAATTGAAAAGACATGGGGCTAAGAACTATGCTCGCATAATGTCGTATTCCTATTCAATCGTTGATATTGATGAACTTACGTCATCAATAGCCAACAAAAATCCATGCCTCTTCCGAAGCTTTGAAAGCTCGCCCATTGGTGCAAAGTCCCCGTCCATACTGAACAAGCTGGTGAAACAACAGAAACAACTCTCTACCCATTCAACAAATTCCCGAGACACATAATTGGTAGGGATAAACTATAGTTAACCCCCTCTAACTAGCCTTGCGTGCACTTTGCCCCCTCTAACTTTTTTTTTTGGCACTCAACCCCCTCTAACTAACTGAAATTCAAACGGTCATAACTTCTTCATCCGAAATCGAAAACATGCAAATTATATATCAATTTTGAGGTCTTGAAGTCAGCTTTCCAATGACACCAAAATCACATCACGATTCAAAGCACAGAGAAAGTTATGATCAAAAGAATAAGGGCTGGTAGACAGAAAGACCATTTTGATCATAACTTTCTATGTGCTTTGAATCGTGATGTGATTTTGGTGTCATTGGAAAGCTAACTTCAAGACCTCAAAATCGATATATAATTTGCATGTTTTCGATTTCGGACGAAGAAGTTATGACTGTTTGAATTTCAGTTAGTTAGAGGGGGTTGAGTGCCCAAAAAAAAAGTTAGAGGGGGCAAAGTGCACACAAGCCTTAGTTAGAGGGGGTTAACTATAGTTTACCCAATTGGTAGTTACTCAGAATTCTAAGGAGAGAAATAATTGTGAGATATCAACAACTTTCTCCCACAAATTACCTATCAGTCACAACAACTTTTTTCTTCATTGGGCATTTCAATCTGTCAAAACACAAATTGCATAGCCATGAGATGAAAACAGGAAAGCAAAAAAAATCAGATAGAGGAAGGAGAAAGACCAAAAGCATGACCCTACAGTAATGCATTAAGGTGAGACATGTCACAGTGTCTATAGACAAATGCCACTACACTTCCTTGTCGTTCAGCAAGACGAATACCATCTATTATGGAAGCATGGTTCAGAGCATCGGAAAATATGGCAACCCTATCATCCTTCAAAGGTTTTCCCCCTGCAGCTAAAAGAGAACCAACACTTCCCAATGTTGTCATCAAGGCCATATTGGCTGCAAAGCCGGTAGGACATAGAAGACAATCCTATAGCATTGAAGTAGATAAACAATGGATCAGTTCTTTAGTAAACCAATAATTGACCAGAAACAAACTAACTTAAGTGAGATACAAGGAGTAAAACAATTATGGCCAAGTTTCTGCATCAGTCATTTGTACAATTAAAAATTGCTTGAAGCCTTGAATGGTAATGGTGCCAGGTGACTATACTAGCGCTTCAATTGAACTTCAACTCTATTCCTAGCATATGCCTAAAGCACTAACCTTTTCATCTTAAACTCCTCTGTTGGCTTCAGCACTTAAGCATACATTTGAAAGATATAGACTATAGTACTTAGACAGACACTTAGTGTAGGTACACCGTAAGCGGCCATAATGATCAACACAGGTTCCCCCATAAGGGACAACCACGAGAGCATGGCAGGCCATACAGATCCCTATCAAAGCAACTTGCATGTCTAGTTTCCCAGGCTTCTTTTTGTGTGTGTGTGTGTGTGTGTGTGTAAGTCAACCATTTTATAATGCAACCAAACTAGAATCTTTGGGAACAAACCCATACATCAGAACAAGGCTATCCCATCCCTAACCAACTAGGGGAAAATGAAACGAACAAAGCAACAAACCCAAACAGATTTTCAAGGGATTGAAAATCCTAGAACTTAGGCACCAGCCTTGCCAAGAAGAACCTTCAAGAGAGCACCACAGGGTGCTAACCACGGCCGTACCACAGTATAACACCATAACTCAACTTAGAAGATCCTAGTCAACGTATACACATCATAGTCACCTATTTATCCAACAGCCTGTTCAGCTTCCCATTCTTGAAATGTTCAAGTATTTCAAACAAGAAACAGTTTTGAAACTCGTCGAGAAATACAATCAAGTGAATCTAGACAATGGGTGACGGAACGGAATATACTTGTCCCGACTCCAAGGAAACAGTGAGAACGTAACAGATGGACCCATACCTCTTTACTCTTCAAATCTGCCAAGCATGACTCCAGGAGTCTATGGTAGTTGGTATACCCACAGATTAACGCAGATCCCTTCGGTCCCATTCCATGTGCCAAGGCTGCCTAAAATAGAAGATTCAACCGTCAAGAGATGCCACACATTTCCACCCACATGCAGAGGGGCGCTGATTTCTTGACTAAGAGAACAAAATGAAGATGACCCTTAAATACTTCACCTTTGCAGCAGCCTTTGAAATCGTGGGATGTGTACTCAAGCCCAAATAATCATTTCCCGAAAATAAAAGTAGCTTTCTAAACTTCTGATGAGAGCAAGCCCCTGCTTCATTTCCAACTTCTTGGTTGCCACAGTCAGCATCATCTCCTACCGCATACAATAAATCAAAATGGCGAATAAATAGGAGTAAAGGATGTTTACAGATACGTGTGGAGTCTTATAGTGGGGGAAGGTGGCACATGCCACCCCTAGGTTCTAACTTTGTTTTCCATTTTGGCTTTCATGTCCCAATTCTAAGAATATAAACACTGAAACTGTGCCAATTTGTTTTGTTGTGATGCTCATCAAGGAGAAAGTGTGATGCAACGACTCACCCTTAAATAATTATTGAGTATTGATTATGTGATCATTAATTAGTACATTTTGTTTTGTCAACAAGAGTGCCTTGTTTGTGAGCAATTTTTTTTGGACTTATTCATGTTTCCAACACTACAACCTTGATTCCAAAAGTAGTTTTGTCCGACGTTCGTGGATGATGTAACTTCGAACAGGTGTACTTTTCTTAGAACTAATAATAATTTAATCGCTCGCAGTTGATTGATTTGAATTTGGCGGTTTAAGTATTCCCACCGTCAAATTCAATCTTCACAAATAACGTTCTTATTACGTGACACATATATGCAATGGATAGATACGGATGTATGAAGTATAAGTCCACTATAGCATACTCATCTCAAATAAACTTGTGATAACACGAAAGCCATTGCATATACAATGCCTAATTTACAAACAAAATCATAAACCCCAGAAAAAGACTAAACAGAAAACTAAACGAAATCAAAGAAACAGATAGGGGTCCGTAGTAGGAATTGGAGACAGGGGTCCGCAGTAGGAATTGGAGAACCAAGAATCAAGGCCTGGGACTCAATAGTTTGCTCCCTTCAGGTGCTATCAACTCTTATGAGGCTACTAAAGTTTGCGTGTTCGTTAACTTCGGGATAAAAAAATAATGAATTGGAGTTTAAAAGACCGTACCAGAACTGGGGATGTCACGGACCCATCTCTGAAAGGTACTCTCAGCCATCTCTACTTCTACCGACGCCCTATCCCATTCCTGCAATCCGTCGAACACCTCGAATTCATCGGAATTCAGACCAAATTCCTGCTCCATTTCAATGGGTCTTCGTCGTTCATCGCTAGGGAGGTGAATGGGTCTGAGAGATCGGATGAGTTTGAGGGATTCCAACTTCGAAAGTGCTTCTTCTACACAGTGGTCCCATAATCTCATCTCCATTTTTGGCGCGTAGAAATTTACGCAGTCAGAATGAGTGGGCAGCAGTTTAATGGCGGCCAGGCGGAGGTTACAAGAGAGAGAGAGAGAGAGAGAGAGAGAGAGAGAGAGACGAGCAGCCAGCCCGGGAACAACGTTAAAGTAGTTTTCAATTTCCATGACTTTCTTTAAAATAGTGTTGTGTGCGTACATGTCCGATACAAATCGTAACAAATTCTTTCCTCATTCCCAGTTTTTTTTTTTTTTTTAACCCCGATTCCCAGTTAGATTCATGAAATTTCAATTTATTAAGAAAACTGAATTTTTTTTTTATCCGAAACCCATTTCATAAAAGTCAACATAGGCTAATACAGCGAATCCATTCAAGAACAGAGAAAGGGAACCTACAACAAACGATCACCAAACGAATAACAAAAAAACATGTGACAAAGGGACAACGACAAAGAATCGCAAAACTAGTAACTAAACCTAAGCACGACTCACCGCCACAAAGGGTTGGGACGCGAGGGGCTAGCAATCCATCCACTAGCCGGCCCGGCCTAGAGTAGAAACCCTGTCATAGACAAACAATACAAACCGATGGAAACAGGGTAATTAGCAAACAAGACAGAAAAACACGACCATCGTGGAAGGATTCCACAAAGCACGCCGGCCACCTCCAGCCGAGAGGAACCACCCGACATCGATGATGGAGGCACCGACTGGATCTCGAGCCGAAGTAAAGGAGAATCTTCTCCGACAAGCCTACGCCGGCACGACAGGCTCCGGGCACAAAAATCGAAGTACGAATCCTGGGCTGGATCTCCGATCAACCGGCCACACAATGCCAATGGCCAAAAAATCTCCCCGGCAGATCACCCCCACAGCTGACAAAGATACTTGGCCGAGGGCCACGCCCCGGAGCCTTATTCTATCACCACCACCACCCGCTCAAACTACCACAGCACCACCAAGCAGCCGGATCAAGCATCGGACACCGACTACAACCGGCCACCACACAACGCCCCTCCAGAAAAGCAAGCAACAGTAACAAACAACACACTATGTTTTCTTTAACTTAACTTAAATTTGTGAGTTTTGTCCTTATTTGAATTTTTTTCGCATTTGTTAGTTTTGCAACAAATTTTTGTGGGTTATTGATTCATCTTTGACTAGAGGAATCGGAAAAGTAAAAAAAATTTATTTTTATCCAAATATTTTGAAAAATAACCTCTTTTTAGCAAAAAAATGAGACGAATTAATAACCCACAGAAGTTTGGCGTAAAATTTACAAATGCGAAAAAAAATTCAAATAAAGACAAAACTTTCAGATTTAAGTTATTAGAGCATCTACAATGGGAGATGTCAAAGCTGAGGTGGACAATCAAACGGCTAGTTTTGGCATTAAATCACCATCTAACCATGTTGCCTTCTATCATGCCAAAAGTGACATGGCTTTGAAGGGAGGTGAGGTGGCTTTGAAGGGAATGGCAAAGTTGCCAACTTTGACAACCTCCCTCCTCCATGCCAAATTTCAAAAATTGATTGTTTGGATTTTGAACACTTGCCCGTTAGAATTTTTTATTTCCTTGTAGAAGTTTGAACTCTATTTTTTCTCCCTATAAATGTAGACTTGAATAAACAATATTTTTTATTCACACCATGGATTCTGATCCATACTCTCAATTTGCCTTTTTTTCCACACAACAATCTGAATATCCTAGTGAGATATTACAATCTCAATATTCTAATGAGATATCACAACTTGAAAGTGATGAAACTCGAAATACAAAACCTACTACGGTTCGAGGATCTAGCTTTAGTTCAGAAGAGGATCATCTTCTCGTGAGTGCGTAGCTTAATAAAAATTTTATTTTAGCAATTCTTTGATTTTTAAATTTTAAAATCAAAAACTTGCATTTAATGGTTAAAATAATATAATTTGACATAAGGATTGACATTAAGGGTTGGAGATTGATAGCTTGATGTCAAATAAATAGAATTTGGCATAAGGGTTGGAAAGGAAGACTTTGATGTCAAATTGGATATGCCAAATTGCCACGTCAGCCTTCAAAAAAAATTTGACATCCCCAATTTGATATCAAGGGTTGGAGATGCTCTTAGAGCATCTCCAATGGGAGATGTCAAATCCTACGTGGACATGTTAACGGTAACATTTGACATCAAAATTCAATCCAACCCAACAGCCTTCCTTGTTGCCAATTCCTACGTGGATTTGAAGGGAATGACAATATTGTCAAAGTTGACAACCACCCTCCTCCATGCCAAATTTCAAAAAATGACCATTTGTATTTTGACATAAGAGTTGGAGAGGGATAATTTGATGTCAAATAAATAGAATTTGACATCAAGAGTTGGAGAGGGAGGCTTTAATGCCAAATTGAAAATACTAAAATGTCACGTCAGCCTTCAAAAAATATTTGACATCTCCAATATGAAGCCATGGGTTGGAGATGCTCTTGGTGCATTCTAGAAGCTTTCTGCATTTCAAAGAATTTATTTAAGTGAGAACGAAGGGGGAATTTGTTTAGATTTGTATTCGGACACGTATGCAGCACTGTTCTAAAAAAGTCTTCACCCTACTCTGATTGGGCTTCTTAGATTTTTCCCCATATCCGTCCCGGTATCCGAAATTTGATGAAAGCACGTCCCGATTGCGGCGGGTTCGGAGCATGGCCAATTGCGATCCGTAGTATAAGGGAAAATGACAGTCAATGACGTGTTTTAATAATTAATACCCGCCAATGACATTTTCAGTATTAACAAATGTTCTTAGTTTATCCTTGGCGGGTATTAATTATCAAAACACGTCTTGTGTCGTCATTTTTCCGTAGTATAAATACTTGGTGGTGCACCTGACATAGTTGTGCATAGAGGTGTCGAATGGGCTGTGTCGTACCGGCCCAGCCCATTTATTTCTGTGTCTAGCGTGCTTCATGCTGTGTCGTGCTCATTTAATAATTGTGTCGTGCCTTGCCGTGCTTTTTCAAAATATCCCCTGCCACAGCCCATCACAATTTGTGTCGTGCTGTGCTGATTTTTGTGTCCTTGCCCAATCGAGCCTTGTGTACTAAAAAATTGCCATTACTTTTTAAAAATTGACAATAACAACCAAAACTTAACACATTTAATTCAAAAAATAAAAATATTTTATTTAATTAAATTTTGTAATACAATAAATGTAATAATTATAAAAAGAAATACATCACTGTAGTTTGAATATATCTCAACTAAATTGATACCTACTTAACTATCAATCATATACTCCAGTACATTTCTTAAAATAAAACAAAAAATACAAAATGAATATAATATTTTCCCACTAATCACAAGGAGACAGCTGGTGTGTTGGAGAAAAAAGGGAATGAGTGAGTGAATGCCCAATGCAATTCCGATTTTGGCAACATCAGGTCCGATCTATGGCTTATGGAGGCATCGAAGGTGATCCAAGGGTGGGTATTTGAGCTGCACAACTTCTTGTCCTTTCTTGTCCAAGTTTTTTTTTTTTTTTTTTTTTTTATGTTTCTTACTAGTATCCCTTATACATGTCCGTATCATACTTCGTGCTATGCCCTGTGCCTAACCGTCCCCATGCCGTGGGCTCCAAAACGATGACCTAGCCCAACCCACCTTAATGTTCCGACGATAAACATGTAGTGCTTGTGGCGCCGGCCCAGCCGGTTCGACACCTCTGGCTGTGCATAGGTTGGTTATTTGATATTGATTAGGACATCCTCTATTTTCGGTTGACTCGGCCGTGGAATCTCACCAGTGCAATGTGATCATGCACGTGATATTGCCATAATTGCCATAAAACTCCTATTTAAAGAGTTTTTCTTATTTTACAATTATACCATCACTACACAAATGTACACGAGGGCTCTGTTTGTTTGGCTCTATTTGTTTTGATGTAAAATGTTTTACAACGTAAAATATTTTCTATGTAAAATGTTTTTTTAGAAAATAAATTTCGAACCTTTATTTTTCGGTGTTTGGTTGGCACTTAAAAATATTTCCAAAAATCAACAAAATAATGTAAAGAGAGAGATGGGGAGCTTAAACGATGGAGAGATATGAGATTATTGGAATTGAGCGTGAGTTAGGGTTGACGATTGAGAAAATTGAGCTGTGAGAATTGCTGTAGAAGGCAATGGGTTCATTTCGAAAAATAACTTACAGAAGATTTAAAAGTAAGGCATTTTCATCCAATTGATGAAAAATATTTTACATGTAAAATGATTTCCTCATTTTTTACACAACCAAACACTGGAAAATAGATAAAACATTTTACCGGAAAATATTTTACGTTCAAACAAATAGAGCCGAAAACTTGTACAAATGTGTGGAGTCCACACGCACTACACCACCCGTCTATCCGCGGAGTTTTTGTGGTCGTAGGGTTTTCCTTGTCATTATTCAACTAATTCGGACCTTTGAGATTTAAAAAGAAAAGAAAAGAGGGGTTATTCTGGCCTTATGTCTCGGGTAGGTGGAGTCCTCTGTCTTCATAGCCAACAATTACGGGCACAAGTGGCATTGGAGCAGTAACCTACGTTCATGAAGCACTTATCACAGTGGCTTGGCCGCCCCGTGCATTGCTCCAAACAGGTTACTTCTTCTCCTTATAACTCAATGTTCAAATATTCCTCCAACGAGCCGTTAAACCAGAGAATTCATTTCTTATGAATCGCTATAGCCTTGTGTGTCCATTTGTGCTGTGGGCAATGATATCTCGGAAGTTGATGCATTCTGAGAGTGCAGCCGTGAGCTTCTTCAAATCATCCAGTGTGTGCGCTGTGCTCAGAATTACTCTTATCCTGAACGACATAAAAATTTCAATCCATGGGAAGGTATATATCCAAGTATACATGCAAGAAAGTACTCCACCGTCATGAAAAAGTCAAGAAAAAACTCAAACCAACAAAACCATAAATACTTTGGCACATTTATTGCCAACAGTTCTTCACATCAAACCCAAAACTTTTTGAACAAAAGCGGAGGTATATAAGAGGATCCTAAGGGATTCACATTTCTGTGACTCCACAAGAGTGAGCATGAAATCCCAGTCAGATCAGGCATAAGTATTAAGAGAAGAGGAAAATAATAAAGGATTAACAATATGACAAAACCAACGAGTACGTCCAACACACCTGCAGGAATTAGGAGGAACAGCCGGGGGTCTAATTGCAGTGACATGGAACCCAGATTTCAAGAGGTAGCTGTTCCACAATTGAGACAGTTAAGTACACAACACCATTGAACATTGTAAAGTACACTTAAGAAGAGGGATTGAAAGAGACCAACTAGCTTGAAGGGCCTTCTGTTCACTCCCTACGACAAGAGAGATGATGGGACTTGTAACAGGGATTCCGGTGAGAGCATGGAAGTCTTGCACCCATTTCCAAATGGCCCTTCTACGCCAAGTCTCCTTTTGGGCCACAATATCAGCAACTGGTAAATTATTATCAAATTGTTAACAACAGAAACTAAGCCCAGTGAAAGCAAACCCTAAAACAATGCAGCAGCACCATGCCACGTCTTCTGCTTTCTCTCTTTCTTTCTTTCTGTTTTCTTGTTTTTCATTACAAGGTAGATATAACAACAGAAGAAAATCATAGAAAATCCCCAGACCATAAGCATTACAAATGCAATACAGTATAATCATTATTTGGTAGATAGTCTACTTCGAACGAATCAAAGAGAAATATGTTCATGATCCTCCAACTTGTGTAAAGAAACTGTTAAAGGGAGAATGTCATTCTCTAATTTACTTTAGTGTGCATGTGTCATTCCAGATGTCTCTGAGCAGGCAAACAGAGAAAACGAGCACCGTGGAGCTACCAGTTACCAAAAAGAAACAAATTCATATAGAAACTAGACACTAAAATGGGAAAACTACGCCTGAAATATTCCTCATGTTGAGGTTACTATATACCATGTGCAGCAGCAGCAATGGGCACTGGTGTAGAAGTTGAAAACATAAAAGAACGACCCGTGGATTGTATGAGTTGCTTCCACCTCTTGCTGTTACATTTAAAAAACCATCAAACATGTATCGGAACAACTTAATACAGAATCAATAAAACTTTATTTAATTATTATTCTCAAAATTATCATCGTTAACTGTCTTTTTCTGAGCAGATGAGTGATGATGTTGAAGACAACTGTGAGTCAGAAGCGTCACTACATCAATGCCTGTAAAAATCCAAGCTCATAAAACCGAATAACAATGCAACAGACCCATTGGAAAGCTGCTATTTCCAAAATAGAAATTGGGAATTAAAAAAATTCAAATAGGTGAGGAGCTATTTCATTGCTTTCTCACTTCAAGATTGAACAACCCCAAAAAGGAACCTAAGGTGAAACAAGTATAGTTAATTGAGTTAATACTGCACCTGTAACATTGCTATAAAGATGAGTTCCAACAAGTGACGGAAAAAAAAAAAGTATAGGAAGTTCATATCATTGCTTGAGTGCAATGTAAGTCTAATTCGACTGACAAAATTCCGTGGAGTTGCTCATGCTGAATGTGCTTGGTCTCCTTCTGTTTCCATGCAAGTTCTATACGGGAAAGAGAGGCACATTAACAGGATTACTTGCATGCTATGAATCCACCGTGGCAAACCTGCAGCCTTACTCAAAGTATCCACACATATATCAACATCACTTTTGCAATTAAGCTCCTCAGCCACACCCCCTCCATTTTTGCCACAAACAAACATTCCATGAGCCTGAAAATAAATCCAGAGTCCAAAGTAATACTCCCTCCGTCCCTATTTAATTGTCCAATACGATTTTGCATGCATTTTCAAGGACTTATATCTCTCGACATATATATGTTTAATATTTGAGTAAATTACACTAAACCCCCCTCAACTAACCCGCATTTTCACTTAACCCCCTCGGACTACAAAACTCAACATTGTGCACCCTCTAACTATCCAGAGTTGACACTTAACACCCTTTTGTTAGGTCTCCGTAGGAAAAATGCACCGACGGCCGTCTCCGGCCACCGAACGGCCAATCCGAGCCGTCCAAAAATTTTATAAAAAAAAACCAAGTTGGCTAGCGCGGAAATCAAAGCCATCCAATGTACGTAGGTGCTCGATCCAAACACCGCATTTAAAAGCTTGGGGTGTTTGGATTGAGCACCTATACACATCGGATGCCGTTGATTTCTGCGCTAGCCCACTTGGTTTTTTTCTATAAAATTTTCGGACGGCTCGGATTGGCCGTCCGGTGGCCGGAGACGGCCATCGGTGCATTTTTCCTATGGAGACCTAACAAAAGGGTGTTAAGTGTCAATTTTGGATAGTTAGAGGGTGCACAATGTAGGATTTTGTAGTCTGAGGGGGTTAAGTGAAAATGCGGGTTAGTTGAGGGGGGGTTTAGTGTAATTTACTCTTTGAAATCATTGTCTTATAAAAAAAATTGAGATCTATCAAACAAGATCCATATTGCATATTTTTAGCAATATACGTCGAGAGATATAAGTTCTTGAAAATGCACGCAAAACCGCAGTGAACAATTAAATAGGGACGGAGGGAAGAGTAGTTTTAATAATATGGACGAAAATTGTGATGAAAAGAAAATCAGAAGGTGCCATGTAGCTGAATTAGTAGAATCTCTAAGAGTGGTCCATAAAACTGGGATGGATTGAACCCCTTTCATAGTTTTCTATTTCTCTCTTTTTGGTTTGAAAGAAGGCGGATTTGTTAGGCTGACAAGTTGTATAAAAGAGGGAGAACAGGAACAAACTATCCCTTCAACTGTAGGGAACAGACCAACTAAACAAGCAAGGAATGCTAGACGGCTAAGAGATCTGCTCAATGTGGAAGATTCTAACAGAAAAGGTGCAAGATGTAAATCCTATTTCTTCCAATATGTACTTTACAAATTTCTGTCTAAAAAAGTAGATAATCTACACAGGTATGACAAACAAAAGGGAATATTCAGAAAATAATGGACCGTCAAGAGTCAAGACTCAAATGTAAGACATTGCCAAACAGCTTCATACAATCCCATGGCGCCCGAGGCTCAGTAAAACTTTCTTTTTTTCCGGTAGCCAGTCAATCGATAAACGCCATGCCTTGATGGGTGGCTGGGGCCCATATTTACTATCATGAGATTTTTTCCGGAATAATTCGTAATAAGATATTGGCTACAATTGAAAAGATGTAGGGCTAAGAACTATGCTCACATAATGTCATATTCATATTCGATTGTCAAGATTGAAGAACTTACATCATCAATAACCAACAAAAATCCATGCCTCTTCGGAAGCTTTGAAAGCTCACCCATTGGTGCAAAGTCCCCATCCATACTGAGTAAGCTGGTAAAACTACAGAAACAAGTCTCTACCCATTCAACAAATTCTCAAGATACAAAGAATTGGTATTTACTCAAAATTCGAGAGAGACAAAGAATTATGAGGATAACAACTTTTCTCTCCCACAAATTACCTATCAGTCACAACAACTTTTTTCTTCATCGGGCATCTCAATCTGTCAAAACACAAATTGCATAGCCATGAGATGAAAACGGGGGGGGGGGGGGGGGGGGTGGGGGTGGTGTTGGAGAGAGAAATCAGATAGAGGAAGGAGAAATACCAAAAACTATTATGGCCAAGTTTCTGTATCAATCATTTGTACAATTAAAATCTCTTGAATGATAATGGTGCCAGACGACTATACTAGCGCTTCAATTGAACTTCAACTCTATTCCTAGCATATGCCTAAAGTGCTAACCTTTTCATCTTAAACTCCTCTGTTGGCTTCTGCATGTAAGCATACATTTGGGAGATACAGTACTTAGACACTTAGTGTAGTCCACAATGATTGACTCTGGTTCTCTCCATAAATGACAACCACGACAGCATGGCGGGCCATACAGATCCCCGTTAAGGCAGCTTGCATGTCTAGTGTCCTAGCCTTGCACAAGAAGAACCTCAAGAGAGCACCACAGGGTGCTAACCACAGCCTGACCACAGTACAACACCATAACTCAACTTAAAAGATCCTAAGTCACGGTATACGCATCATAAGGAGCTATTTATCAACTAGCCTGTTCAGCTTCCCATTCTTGAAATGTTCAAGTATTTCAAACAAGCAACATTTTTGAAACTCAGGGAGAAATATAATTCAATTGAATCTAGACAATGGGTGACGGAATATACTTGTTCTGACTCCAAGGAACAGTGACAACACAATAGATGAACCCATACCTCTTTACTCTTTAAATATGCCAAGCATGACTCCAGGAGTCTATGGTAGTTGGTATACCCACAGATTAACGCAGATCCCCTCGGTCCCATTCCATGTGCCAAGGCAGCCTAAAATAAAATATTCAACCGTCAAGAGATGTCACACATTTCCACTCCACTGATGAAATTCCACCAACATGCATAGGGGGCTGCTTGACAAAGAGAACAAAATGATGATGACCCTTAAATACTACACCTTTGCAGCAGCCTTTGAAGATGTGTACTCAATCCCAAATAATCATTTCACAAAGAGTAAAAAAAAAAAAAGTAGCTTTCTAACTTCTGATGAGAGCAAGCCCCTGCTTCATTTCCAACTTCTTGGTTGCCACAGTCAGAATCATCTCCTACCACGTACAACAAATCAAAATAGCGGATAAATAGGTGTGAAGGATGTTTACAGAAACGTGTGGAGGCTTGTAGTGGGGGAAGGTGGCACATACCACCCCTAGGTTCTAACTTTGTTTTCTATTTTGGCTTTCGTGTCCCAAGTCCAAGAATATAAAAACTGAAATTATGCCAAGTTGTTTTGTTGTGATGTTCGTCAAGGAGAAAGTATGATGCAACGACTCACCCTTAAATAATTATTAAGTTTTGGTTATGTGATCCTTAATTAGCACATTTTGATTTGTCAAGAAGAAAGCCTTGTTTGTGAGCTTTTTTTTTGAACTTATTCATGTTTCCAACACTACAACCTTGATTCCAAAAGTAGTTTTGCTTGACGTTCGTGGATGATGTACCGTAGAACACGTGTACTTTTCTTAGTAGTTAGTACTAAATAATAATTTTATTGCTCGCAGTTGATTGATTTGAATTTGGCTTTTTAATTATTCCCACCCGTCAAATTCAAATCTTTACAACTAACATTCTTATTACGTGTCACGTATGTGCGTGGATATGTACGGATGTGTGGCAGGAAGTATAAGTCCACACTATAGCATACTCATCTCAAATAAATTTGTAATCACACGAAAGCCATTGCATATACAATGCCTCAGTTACAAACAAAATCATAAACCCCAGAAAAAGACTAAACAGAAAACTTAATGAAATCGAAGAAACAGACAGGCGTCCGTCGTAGGAATTGGAGAACCAAGGGTTGGCCTGGTGGTCAAGGCCCGGGACCAGGGACGGTTCTAGCTACCCCCACGTGCTCCCACTCGAAACTAAAATAATTTTTTTATTTTTTCATATATTTAGCATAATTATGAAAGTGTGATACTATACATTGCATATATATCTCGAAAATATACAAATAGAATTAGTTTTATGTTTCAATTTTGTCATATGGTGCATTTATACTTGTTGCTTTTCGAACTATTTGTCTATCTATTTGGAACAATTGTTTCTTAATTGTATTTATTTTTAACCGTCTAAGAGCAATATTTTAAAATTATGTCATTAATAAAACTATCTCAATTATTCTAAAACTTGTCGATATTCATGTAAAACATACTTTAAAAAATTTGTCTGAGATTTTGTTTTGAAAGTATGTGTTATAAACTTTTGTAGTTTGTAATGCATGCATCAATTGTATACGATTTTATTATGGTTACCTAGAAAAATAGATTTTCGCTATTATCATTAACAAAGGCTGCGTTCGTTTGAACTTAACTTAAAATGAGTTGGTTTGTCATTATTTGAGTTTTTTCTCTTTTGTTAGTTTTGCGCTAAACTTTTATGGATTAGTAATTCGTGAGAGAAATCGGAAAAGTAAATTTTTTTTACTTTTACCCAAATATTTTGAAAAATAACCGCTTATTTCTAAAAAAATAATTAAACGTATTTCACTTTTTCAGCTAAAAAAGTGACTTAAAACTAACAAAGGCGAAAAAAAAACTCAAATAATGATAAACCAACTGATTTTAAGTTAAGTTTAAGTAGAGTGCAATAGAACGCAGCCAAAGTGCCGCCACTAAATTACATTCCTGATCCGGATTTAATAGTTTGCTACCGCCAGGTACTAACAACTTGTACTATCAACTTTTACAAGGCTACTAAAGTTGTTAACTTCGGGATATAATAAAAAAGGAATTGGAGTTAAAAGAACAGTACCAGAACTGGGGACGCCACGGACCCATCTCCGAGACGTACTCTCGGCCACCTCTACTTCCACCGACGCCCTATCCCATTCCGGTAATCCTTCGAACACCTCGAATTCATAGGAAATCAGACCAAATTCCTGCTCCGCTGTAACGGATCTTCGTCGTTCATCGCTTGGGAGGTGAATGGGTTTGAGAGATCTGTTAAGTTTGAGGGATTTCAACTTCGAAAGTGATTCTTCTACACAGTGGTCCCATAATCTCATCTCCATCTTTTGGCGTGTAGAAATTTACGCAATCCAGAATGAGTGGGCAGCAGTTTAATGGTGGCCTGGCGGAGGTTGCAAGAGCAGAATGTCTGTCGACAGACTCGACACAGATAGGAGGAGCAGCAGCCCGGGATCGGGAACGACGTCAAAGTAGCTTTATTGGTTGGTTCCTTCTTTTCAATCTCCAAGACTTTCTCTAAGATAGTGCTGTCGGGAAACGGAGGTGCTGTAATGCACCCGGTATAGTGCATGTGTAGTGCAAAACACGTACAGTTGATCTCGTCAATCAACGATTGTGATGTGTTTTTAATCTTAACCGGTAATAAATATTCACTCCTTTCGGATTTAATAGTTTTTTTTTTTGGAGTTGGTGTCATTTTCAATCGATTATATTTTACAATTTATAATGTTTTATGTAATTTTGAAAATATTATCTTATAAAACTAATTGAGATCTATCAAATAAGATTCATATTAGATATAAAATTCATTATCAATTTAAAGATATAACTTATTTTTTATCCAATTAGAATTGAACGATGGACTATTAAACCCGGACGGAGGAAGTATCTTTTACCGGGAAAAAATTATTTTTAATCTGAACTGTTGATTGATGAGATCGGCGACTGTGTGTCGCCTTATATGTGCATTACACGGGGTGCACTACAGCACCCCCGAGTCACTACATGGGGGTGTTGTCGTATGTGTCTGGGGATTGATGAGATCGATGACTGTGTGTCGCCTTATATGTGCATTACACGGGGTGCACTACAGCACCCCCGAGTCACTACATGGGGGTGCTGTCGTATGTGTCTGGATACAAATCTAAACAAATCCCTTCTTTCATGAAATTTTAATTTATTAAGAAGACATAATTAGTGCCTTTGAAAAGCTTTATACATTTTCAAGAATTTAAGTGGGGACGAGAGCGATTTTGTTTAGATTTGTATCCGGACACGTAGGCAGTACTATTCTAAAAAAGTCTTTATCCGACTCCAATCAGATTTTTCTAATTTTCCCCCGAACTCGCCCTCATATCTAAAAGAAATTTGATGAAAACTCGTCCCGATCGGGACAGATTGGGAGAGGGGTCAATTGCGATCCATATACAGTGCAAATACTTGGTGGTGCACTTGACATAGTTGTGCGTATGTTCGTTATTTGATGGAGTAGTATTGATTAGGACATCCTCTATTTCGGTTGACTCAAGCCATGGAATCTCATCAGTGCAATGTGATCATGCACGTGATATTGCCATAGTACTCCTATTTATTAAAAGGTTTTCCTTATTTTACAATCATGAATCATGCTATCACTACACACATTTACACGAAAATTTATACAAATGTGTAGGGTCGACATGCACTACACCACCCGTCTATCCCCAAAGTTTTTTTTTTTTTTTTTGTGGCTGTAGGGTTGTCCTTGTCCCTATTGTCGGTAACAAGGTTATTCAACTCATTCTGGCCCTTTGTCTCGGGTAGGTGGAGTCCTCTGTCCCGTTCATATATAACCAATAATTTGGGGCGCAAAGCCCTGCTGGCCACAAGTGGGCATTCGAACAGTAACCTACATTCATGAAGCACTTCTCACGGTTCTAATCGCGGCTCGGCCACCCCGTGCATTGCTCCAAACATGCTACGACTTCTCTTGATGTAATTCAAAGTGTTTGGGCTAGTTTATGCGTTTTGAGGGGGTGAGGGATCAATTTTACTGTCTACTAATGGAATGACTCATTTAAAGTCGGAACGAAATTCTACAAAGATTGACACTTTACAAATGAATAACACTTAAAAAGTTTCGAACCTGAAATGCAAAAGTGAACAAATCTCTAAACCTAAAGTAAAGTGTTAACCACTGGGAGAACTCTGGCAAACTCTGAGTTCACCAAACATGTTACTGTGGAAACTTTTTTTCCCCCAAATTGGTAATACTACGAGAACCAGCTTATACTTCCACTTTGAGAGGGGCGGTGGGCCACGGAACTGACGGAAGAGTAGGAAGCCGACATGACTTACTTGCAACAGTGCATTTGTAGTAAACTACTTGGATTCATGATATATAGATTTGACAGGCTTTTTACGTGCTGGCTGTCAGCTATCTAACGCATAACCCTCCTCCTTTACCTGGGTTTGGGACCGGCTGTCAGCTACCTAAGGCTTGGTTTGGTTTGGTTTAGCATATTTGTAGTAAACTCGAAGGGGTTTGGTCAAGTAAGTGTGAGGAAGCATATAATTATGGTTGCATGTTCGAACACACGGAGGCCAAACATTTCAAATCTTAAGACCACTAGAAAGCTTGCATAATCATTAACTTTAGGATCCCAAATTAATATCGAAGTGCATGCAAACTGCAAACGGACCCGGACATCTGCAATGAAAAAGGGAAACAGCATTTTTATAGGACAACTATGAGGGCCGATAGAGGAATGATATAAAGCAGTGCACACCCTTCTAACATGCATGCATCACTTCATTCTCTCTTCTCACACTAATGCCCACAATAATGCATCCTCTGCACTGACAATGAAGCACAAATCCACTCACTGTTCATCCTCCTCCGCCACCGCCATCGCCATCGATGAAGAACCAAAAACAGAAAAGCAGAACCATAAGAGCGTAATCAATGGTGGGAAGCACCCAACATACAGGGGAGTTAGGCTAAGGACTTGGGGGAAATGGGTGTCTGAAATTCGTGAGCCGAGAAAGAAATCAAGAATATGGCTGGGCTCGTACCCGACGGCCGAAATGGCAGCTCGAGCTCACGACGTGGCTGCGCTGGCCATGAGAGGCCCCTCAGCCACCCTCAATTTCCCTGAATTGGCACACAAGCTCCCCTGCCCTGCCACCGCCGCCCCGAAAGACATCAAAGCTGCTGCGGCTTTGGCGGCTGCCTGTGATGAATTCAACCAAGCCGGGCCAAGCCGGGTTGCGGGTACAAGTTCATGTGAAGGGCAAGAATTGGGTGGATCACCAGTGGCAATTAGTGATGAGAGTGATGAGGCCTTAATGTTTGATCTTCCTGATCTTTTGTTGGATTCAATGGATCATTCAATCGAGTTCTGTCATGGTTCATGGTTGCAGCTCTCAGGTTTTGAGATTGGTTTTCAACTTGAGGAGCCATTTTTATAGGGTTATATAACTACTATATCTAGAAGTTACTATATGTTAGTGTTCATTAGGTGTGCATTTGTTCATAGAAGTTTCTCCTTTGCAATTTTTTTTAAATAACCGGGCCTTGCGTGCCCCTCGACTAATTCCGGGCTCTGAAAGTAACGACCGGATATAACCTTCAGTGACCCCCAAGATTTGGAATGTTTGGCCTTTGTGGGAATAAAATGTTTGGCCTCCTTTGCAATATTTTAGAGAGAGGAAAAAAGCAATGTTACTCCAGACTCCAGAGATGGTATTCGCTACACCAGTTTGAATCTAGACTATGCATTAGTCTTTTCTCGTGTAAATATTGTATGTGTTCTGGTCTTTTGCAGAAGACCTCAATTTCAATAAATGGCTTGGATGGTTGCAACTTCTGCACCGGTAGTGAATTTCAGATGCATGGATAGAGGAAATTTGCGGACCATTTTTCCACTCATCTCTCCTAAAATTAATTGTTGTTGGGGAGAGCTTCAATTAAGTCTTTCATGACATTCGATATTGCATTCGCAAGTTTGTTTTTAAAACGGTTGCACAAAGTGACATTTTTTAACCAAATTTTTTGACGCAACGAAATTAACAAGAGAGATTAGTTGCATACTAATATGATTGATAAACTCGAGTCAGAGAAAGAAACAAAATCTGAATAATATTGATAAAAGCTGAATAAACATTGGGTTACAAACCCTTATATGGACCCAAAACCCTAGAAATAAAGCTGAAAAATAAATATTCCCAAAAATTGGTGAAAATAGGAATATTGGAAACAGGAAACGAAAACAAGACTTTCCCAACTAAAATGAACTAATAAAGAATTACGGTTTAAGAGTTATTAACGAATCAAAACTTTCCCAAAACCGTAAAATAACGCAATTGAAAGCCTAAACGGATGAATTAGGTTGAAATCCACCATGCATCACGACCTTAGGATGGTGTGTATTGATCGGAGCGCGAAAATAAGTGAGTCCACCAAGTTTGAGTCTATTCCGAGCTCGTCAAAATTTTACCAAATCGGGTAATCAAAAATTAAATATCGTTTGGGCTTATGAGACTTGGCACGGTCCAACTGATCATGAAATTGAACCTCCACGTGTTTTACATCATTTTTTTCCAAGAAATATTGTTTGACCAAATCTATAGAAGCACGACGGGCCAACAGAAATTATTAATACACTTATCTCCGAAAACCATTCCAGGAGGTGACTGGGGGCTTGAGCTAAGCAGCCTAAGCATATGCTTCAGTTGATGGAATTGACCAAATGTTCTTTGATTAGGATGGTATTCTGTACTTTAAATAAAAATAAATTATCTCACATTACCCCGAAGCCAAAGTTTCACAAATTACGATGAAACTTAGATACAGGGTATCATTAATGTGGACCGGGGATGCTATCAAGCACACTCCGCTTAGTAGCAGTGCTGAGCGGTCGATCCGGCTATTCATCTCGAAAATTGACGGTTGAGATCTTAATCCAAGCAACAAACGGCTCAGATTAGATCCGAGCCGTCCATATTGGCATGGATGGCCGGATCAGCCACTCAACTCCACTCCTTTTAAGAGAGAGAGAGAGAGAGGGAGAGAGAGAGAGAGCTATAAAAGGAGATAACTATAAGGGGATAGTGTGGGATTTGAACCCCAAACTTCCATTTGTTGAACCAGTTTTTGACCAATCGTGCTAGCACCACACATACATACACAAACATTACTCTTGTATGTAATGTTGAAAAATTGACCAACCGAACAAACACACAAAGCGCGAAGAAAAATCAAGCAAGAAAAAAAGAATGCAAGACACACAAGTTTTTTACATGATTCCCCAAATGTATAGTGGGTAAATTCATAGTTCATGCCAATTTATTTTTATTATGCATCGAATGAAGAGTTCACAAACCTAACACAGAACGTAATGCAGGATTCCATGGGGCAACTAGAACTCTAGAAGACATGGAGGTTGTCATGGATTTCAGTGTGTTTTTTGAGCTGAATGTCATTATATGCAACCATATTACCACAAACATGCACTCACAGAAATATAGAAATCTTTCTACATGTGCTCCAGGCAAATAATTAAGCATATGATGTACTCTATTTGTCTCTAAATAAGTGTCTGGCGCGCAAATCTAGGCTTTACAAAAGATGCATGTTTTTGGTATTTTTTTTTTCACAATCTAATAGAGCTCATTGCTATCTATCTATTCATTTGTGACAAAAAAAAAATTAATTTTTTTAACGAATCAAGTGCATTTTTTTAAAGGTCTAAGTTTGCGGATTGAACACTTATTTAAGGATTGAGGGAGTAGTATCTACAACACTCTGGTTTGATACCAACCCAATGCCCAGCTTTAGTTCTTGTGGCTTCCAAATCCCAAAGGGTATCTCAAATGGCAAAGAATGTAAACCTAAACATTTCGAGTTCGAAAATTGACAATTCGTTTCTTGAGATCAGGTCACAAGAAAGAAATCTTTTGCGAATGCCCTAGTCCCGACATGGATATTCTGCCTTTGACTAGATCGGAGAAGGGAATAATTGAAGTGTGCGTAAACTGATCCGGAGACCCCTGATCGTCAGGGAAAAAAAAAACTTTAGTGGCGTCCAGATTGGCTAAGATATTCCTTCGACAGATTGTCAAACTTAGGATTAGGACGGTGTCTTTGTAGTGGAAACAAAAGTGAGGCAGAGTCGGCACAGCAATATGTGTTTACTGGATATAGCAATTTACATGTACGCGCCCGTGTCTATTTCTATTTCCATCCTGCGCAATAAATTCCTTGGTATATGGGTTTGGATTAAAAAGTTAAATAATTTTTTTTTGTTTTTATTTGAATTTGTTTTACTTTTTTTTTTGTCAAACTGTTGTAACTTATTGATTCATCCCAACAAGAAGAATCGGATAGGTAAAACTTTTTTTATTGAAACTCATAATTTTTTGAATAAAGACAAAAATAATTTTCAAAAAGACAACTTTTTTTTACCTTTTAAATTTTTTTTTTGAGTTTTTTGAGTTTCAATCAAAATTTTATATTTTTCCGAAACCTCTCGCTGAGACGAATCAATAAATCACAAAATTTTGACGTAAGACTAACAAGTGCGAACTTTTTTAAATAACGACAAAATAAGTTACTATTTAACTTTTTAAAGCCAAATATAGTTTCTCCTCTTTCCCAGTTCCCACCAAAAACAGTTAGAGCATCTCATTTCAACAGGTCACTTTTCCATCCAAGGATGGAGCGGGAGACACGAGACAATAGTTGACACCATAATGATTTTTTTCATATTCAATAATGAACTAATCCGAAATTGTATACCTGTCACCATTAGATTTTTTCATTATCTTTTGTTACGTAGAAAGTCTTTAGACGTCGGCTAATGTTTTAATAAAGGAGGGCAAAAAAAAGTCCAAAGACAAAGTTAATGGGGCAAGTAAATATTAGGAAAAATATGAGGCCTAAGCTAAGGTGCTGGCCAACCTCAGCTAAGTGGAGAAAGGAAAGTAGCATATCAAGGGACGTGTCCTTTCTGTTAAAAAAAAAGAAAGAAAAGGGACGTGTCCACTAGCTGTGTTCTGAGCGTGCATATGACCAACTTTGTTTTAGGGTCGTAGTGAAAAATTTTTAGATTTTTATTTGTGGTTAAAAAATTGTTAAGTGCTTCTGATAGTGAATAAGATGTTTTGAAAAAAAATTTGCTGGGTATGTAAGAGAAAAAGCTGTTGAATTGGTAAAAAAAAAATTTGTCACTGGAAACCAGTCGGTAAAATGCGTTAGATTTTTAGTGTTTTTTGTTAGTAGAAACGAGATGATAAAATGTGTTAAGTTTTTAGTGGTTTTTGTTAGTGACATGGGTATTATTGTTGTTCTTATTAGTATGTTATTTTAATTTTTGTCCAAAGACGATAAATATTCATACCATGGTCGGTCTTTTCATTTATTTATTACAGGTTCACCTCGATTAGGTAAGATACTGGCTTTGTCCCTATCTCTTTCCCCGTGTGGAATAACAACTTGAAACAAGTAATTAATTATTCCATGGTCGATAGTCCTGAAGCATGGTCATGTGTCTTTTCAGGATTGTTAGAACACTAGGTGAATATACTTGTTGATCACTCGAGCAAATTTGTGTCGTAATTATGAGTTTTGACGAATGTTAGAACACTAGTTGAATATACTTGTTGATCACTAGAGCAAATTTGTGTCGTAATTATGAGTTTTGACGGAGTCAAAAATATAGGCCCGCGATGCTGGAAAAACGGACACGCGTGTCGCAAATAAGAGATTATTCAGTGCCCTGAGGCATGCAGGTATGCGGGTGTCCCAACCCCCTCCTCACCGCATACTTTGTGATGGGCTCCACACATATGCACGGTGAGAAGGACGATTCGGAAATCTATCTACCATGTTCCGGGGGCATTGAATAATCTTTTGTCGCAGAAGAGGCCAAATACTAATTTGTTTCGCTAATTGTGGCATCTCAGGCATGATTCATGAAGCTCCAAATGATAAAAGACGGGCAGACATTGACAAGGCCTCACTTGTACTATAACTAATTTATCATGTCGTTTTTCTCTTTTCTTCCCGGATTGTGACCCATTGATATTTTTTCCCCTTGGTGATCATGACTTTTTACCAGCTTCTGCTAAAGGAAGAGATATTTGGGGCTGATTTTTTCCCTGGTGATCATGACATTTACTGTGATAGTAAGAAGAAGTTCATTTTTCACAATTGCAGAGCAAAAAAACGTTTGGAATTATTTAAAGACTGTTAGGCGTCACACACTTCTGATGGCTGCACCACCGTCCTAAAAATTTTATATTCACCTTAAAATCAATTGACAATAAATAGAGAGATTCCAAATGTTATTAAGTGATCACCCATTTTACTCTCAAGCAATGTGGAATTCTATTTTCTTAACATCCCCCGTCACGTGCAGTCGTGTTTGAAGTCTGTCACGTGTGGTCACTTTTTGGATCCTATCATCGTGCTGGTTTTTGAGGGTATGTCATCGTGAGGTGTGAATTGTAAATTTTTAAAATATGGGATGGAACGGGCCCCACTCTGATACCATGTATAAATTTTATATCCATCTCAAAATCAAATGGCAATGAGTGGAGAGGTCTTTATTAAATGATCACACATTTCACTCTCAATTAATGTAGAACTCTATTTCCTTAAGAGGTTTTCGATAATGTACACCACATAATCTTGCAACTTTTTCACTATTTTGGCAAAAATCTTGCAACTTTTTGTAAGGCCGTGTTTGTGGATGCCGTAATCTTCGGTAGGAATCAAATCCTTTGTAATTTGATATGGGGAGTAATTCTATTCCGATGTTTGTGGTAAGTAATCTTATTCAAAAATCAGTTATTTTGAAAATTTACTAGTCAAACATTACTCTTTTTATTTTTATTTTTATTTTTATGGATTAAGTCATGAATCTATGATTCTCACCAGGGATGAGAGAGATCAAATTCCTACTTAATTTGTGAATGTGATTTATGGTTCACATTTCCGTTGCATTTAGTTCTAAACGTGGGAATATTCACGAAAATATTACATCACATTCAAGACAGTTTCAAACTTAGGAATAGTGAAAATATTGCATCACATTCACAATCCAGTCAACTCCGAATGTAGTAATGATGAAAAATACTACATCACATTTTCATTCCTAGCCTCCTCAAGATAGCTGTCATGAACTAAGCCTAAGGCTGCGTTTGAATGCCTATAATATTAAATATGAATTAGAGTTTGATTACTATGAATCAAATTCGTAGTACTTCAGTACCTGGAGTAATTCTTTTTCGATGATTGGATTACTTCGATAATCTTTTTCAAGAATCAGTTATTTTGGAAATACGCTAGAGTCAGACATTTCTTTTTTGTTGAATTGAGCCAGAAATCTAAAGATTACTGTGGGGATGAGAGAGATTATATTCCTACGTAATTTGAGAAGAATGTGATTCCTAACTGAATATGGAATCAGGCATAATATTCCTATTCCAGTCAATTCCAAACATAAAAAAATGACACCACATTTTCATTCCTCCTCAAAATTATTGTCATCCAAAACTTATTTGGTTGATAGTTTAGTTTAGTTTAGTTTTGATAATGGGTGGAGGGAGAAATAAGATAATGATTGGAAATAGGGGTAATGATTGGAGAGAGATAGAGAGAGATGAGAAAGTAATAATTGAAAAAATAGGATAATGATTGAAAAAAGAAGTAGGATAATAATTGAAAAACAAAACAAAACATACAAATGAACATAGCCCGATCACTCTATTCTATTTGTGTCTATTGTGATTCATCTTTTCTAGTAAACTCTATTCCATTTTTCCATTGGGTTTGGAAAGTAGAAACCATCAAGGATGGGCCTCGGGATTTAATGGCCCAACAACGCCCATAAGGTTGGACTTCGTTGTTATTTGAACGCAAAAGATGTAGACTATGTACCGATCATGAACGTATAGGTCCGTGGGACCCACTTATGGGTCTCACGTGACAAGTCTGATCCATTCAATTTTTTAAATAAAATAAAATTATGGAGCTGGGTTAAAATCAGAAGAAAATCATATCATTAAATGCTTGATCCATAAATTTAATTTTTAATTCAGAAAAAAGAGAGGTGTTTCTGAACAAAAAATTGGATGTATTGATGAAGCATTTACCAATATTATTTTGTACTGATTTTTGACCCAATTCCATTAAAAAAAACATTTTAGAAATATTAAACGGTTCATATCTGTCATGTAGAACCCGTAAGTGGATCTTACATACTCCTATGTTCATGGTCGGTACCCATAGCAATTCTGTTACTCTAGGAGTCCCTCTCAAATGTAAAACAATTTTGCTATTGGGACCGACTGTATGTACCGACCATGAACCGACATGACGTGGCTGTGGCAGCTGGCATGCTGACTGGACATGGCCCACTTCTCTCACTCTCTGCTGAAACCCAGCAAAATTGGCACACAATTAAAAAATTTTGAGTTTCAAAAAAATGTGTTCACATATCCCTCTCCAACATTTGATCCCAGGCCACTTCATTTACCCCTCTCTCTCTCTCTCTCTCGCTCACTCAGGCCACTTCATTTACATCTCTCTCTCTCTCTGTCTGTCTCTCTCTCCCTCTCTCTCTCTCTCTACAACTATCAATAGACTCCCTTTCTACAACTATCCATGGACTAACTGTGTAACAAGAAACAAGTTCGAGATGACTCCACGAGTCTGAGTTTTTTTACCCTTTCATAAGTTCACTTTTTCACACATTAAGAGGTATTATAGTAAATTCACACCAAATAAAGACAAATAAAAAAGTGTAGATAGTAAAAAGAAAAGTGTTAAATTAATTCCCGTTTATAATTGTTTGTCAAAATTTGGAGCTTTATCTCTTGATCAGTTGTTAGTTTTTGCGGGAGAATCTGTTGTTAGTCAGCTGATTAGTTGTATAAGGGAGTGTAGGAATGATGGAGGGAGGCAAGGGGCATATCAGGTGTGTCACACCTCAGCCGCACTCCTCTCACGTACAGGTGGAGCCCACTGTATGTGAGAAGGATGTGGCTGAGGTGTGGCACACCAATGTGCCTCTAGCATTTTTTATTGTAAAGAGTACTGTTGAATTGTTGTTAATTAATTGGATTAGTGTTCCCTTGCAACTCTTCTTGGAATAACAGAACTACCTCATCTTCATTTCTTCGATTTTCATTTCATCTCTTTCTTCTTGTTTTCCATTTTACAAACACATTCCTAACACCACATTTAACACAAATTCTTGATGCCGCCGCCAGCGGCAGCCACCGGCCTCCCATTCAACTTGAGCATGAGAATCACACGGTTCATTAAGAGATTTTTTCTGGGCTCTCTTGCTCAATATCTCCCTCTGTATAGTTTTTTGGTCTTTCACTTGATCTTCATTATACGAAGATATACCCTCGGAAAACACTATTCTTGGCTTTGAAGATGTGTCATTCTGTGTGCATGTGCGTGACGAACGCCATTTACTTCGCTTTCAAAGCTTATGGCCTTTTTCAACCTCGCATCTCAATTTGGGGTTTGTTTTCAAATCTTCCTTGAATTGTTCCTCGAGCATCTCCAAACCAACTCCCAATCACCTGAAGTCAGCCTCGGTGTCCCTTTACTCCATCATCTTCTCCGACGAACCATTTTTGCCAAAAACCAAATTTGCCTTCTAATTTTCTTTGTTTCTTTGCTTATTTCTAATTCGCAGAGGTAATGGCGCATGTCTTCTTGTTTTTAAATTGGCTATTTATTTGGGGACATATATATTGCTCCTTATTGCAACCCTCCTCTTTTTGAGGAAAAAAATTCCAAGGCCAATAGCCATCTTCATCCTTCCAATGTCAGATATGATCAAAGTCTATATTAAATCCAAACTTCAGTGGCACACAAACTTGTAGCGTAGTTTCGTCTATTCGTCTCACTTTTCCCCCCTTTCAAACAGTCATAGTTTTTGCTAATTGAACTGCTACTGCATTGCACTTGTGCTTTGACAGAACAATAGGTGAGATGTTGGCATGTGGTGTGGTGGCTTCTCTTCACGGCTTCTCTGGATTGCCCACCATTTGTATAGACCAACGTACTTGCTCTTCAAGCTAGGAGCGACCGTGACGCATAGCACATGCCCGTGACGTCATAAGTAACCGCCTTCCTTCTTAGACATTCCAGGCATCCCTGGAAACAGTAGGAAGGACCTCTACATGACCCTCTCATGGGGCAAACCGACCCAACTCATCAAGCCGAGCCTTTGGCCCAACAAGTTGGGCTGTAGACCAGTGAGTCAAACCCTTCGGTCCAGCCCACCTTCGCTCGGCCAACCAGTTGTCTGGTGGAACTTAGCCCAAACGCTGTACGCGGGCCGGCCAAGGGAGTCCAAACTCTGGCTCCGCCCGCTTCCCTTTCGTGGGCCAATCGCAGGCCCAATCTCAGTTCGGCCTACCACATGGCAAAAGCAGTAAATTGCAGGTTCCTTGATGCCGATGATTTCCACCCACAATCAAACAAAGGTAACGCATAGATAAGTGTAACAATTTTCCTTCAGAGTTTAAAATCTCTTTTAGAACTGCGTCCTTCTTTTCATTTTTTGATCTGCTAACGCACAACAGAAAAGATGCATAAAGGAATCCCATTATCACACGAAGACCGAATCCCATGGCTTAATTTGCTTCGGGATGCCTTAAGAGCTAGCTTAGTCAGTTGAAAAACCATGATTTTTGGATGTCCAGCGTTGCACAAACGGTAACAAGAAATTCTCAGATCCGCTGACCCCAGTTATGTCCTGGGGAGCTATTTTTTGTGTGGTGAAGTTTGTTTTGTTGGATGCTGGGGGCCTGGGGCTGAGGTGATTGCTGCTAGGCTGCAGAAAAGAGCAGAAGAAGGAAATCATTTCATGCCTGCTACGCTTCTGCAATCTCAGCTGGATTTGCTGTAGATTGATGAATCAGAAGGCATAGTCAAGGTTGATGCCACACTAAGCCCACTGGTAATTGTCAAAACACCATAAAAGTTCTATTTTTTGACATCTATCGCCTTTGCTGAACAAGCGACGAATCAGAAGGTATAGTCAAGTCAAGTGATTGTTACTTGCGGATTGCATGAGTACTGTTAGTGTTGTATTGTAATTATTGACCGAACTTATTCTTGTCCAGTTATCCCTAAGGATTACAACGGCGTCTGTAATTGTTTGAATGGATGGAATGCGTAGCTGTGGAATAATTGTCACTTTTGGTGCTATGTTACATGAATTTATTAGGTCATGTGAACAAGTGGCTGAACTAACCTTACTATAGTTGTAGTATTCGCACATTTGTGCATACATGTAATTTCACGTACTTTTCATCCAAGGTTATTGGAGAAAGCAATCGTTATACTTGCAAATACAGGACATGTCTTGAGTCCGTTTTGGAGATTGATAGATCGACCGTACCGGCCCATATTATTACTCCTTACCAGTGTTCTAAAAGGCGGCTGCCTAGGCCAATTAATACCAGCCTAGGCTCTTGACAATGGTCCGACGCCTAGATTAAACAACCGATTAGTCGGGCGCCTAGTCCCCACATTTGAAAAAAAAAAAAGCTGCTACGGATAGAAATAAGTGAAAAGATCTCCGAAGACTCACCAACAAAAAAAAAAAGACAATTGTTTATATTTGAGGAAAATGATAATGACAATAATGACAATTGTTTTTGTTTATGCCAAAACTCTAGTTCAAGTATATTACTTTGCACATGGTACAAAGATTGTTTTATGCAGTACAGCTTTGGGACAAACAAAAACAATTTTGGCATTAACAACACCCATATATCCATGTTTTGCAAAAAATAAAAATTGTTTTTTCTTCAATTTCTCCTTAGGAAAAAAAGAAAGAAGAAAGGGAAAAAAATTTCCATATTGGATTTAATTTGACTCTCCCGTTAAATGATTGGGACCCACACTCCCTTCTCAAGTTTAATTACAATGGTTACGGGTTTTGGAAATTTGCCTGTAACAAACAATATTAGTGAAGATTGCACAAGCCTAAACCCATGCTTGCAAGACAAGAAATTAAAAACACATCAAAACTTAAGGGTCGATCAAAGGGATCGAACTCGCATCCATGCTTGAAGAAGTTTCCGTAGAATTTGTTTCCTTATTTTCGTTTTTACCTATGTATTTTTGTTTCTAGTTATTACTGTTTTTTTTTTTTTTTTTTTTTTAATGCAACATTCTGCCTTTGACATTGATGGACGTACTCTTTTTTTCTTAGTTTGCATAAAACATGCAGGTTCTTTCTGCTTGGTTTTGGATAAAGAAGTTAATACAAGTAAATGGCTGATCGTGAAAAACCGGCCTACTGCTGGAAGGAAGGGATGAAATAATGACGCGTTTGAAAACTTCAAAGCCCGCTGAAAAGCTCGAGGAAGGGTCGCGAGATGCAATCGAGAAACCTGAGTTCATATGTACTATCAAGGAGATAGGTAAAGACTCTACCACTGTATGTGTGTGTATATATATAGAAACTAGCTAAAAGTGACACTTCGTTTAATACAATTATAGATGTCTGGTTGATAAGAATCAAAAAAGTAAAAAAATTGGATCAAAGCTCGTACGTTTTTTAAAAAGACAAAAAATAAATATAAAAAAGACAGCTTTTTACTTCGTTTTTTTTAAAAAAAAATTATGAGTTTTGCTGAAAATATTAATACTTTTTCTATTATTCTTGCCGAGATGAATCAATACGTTACAAAAGTTTGAAGCAAAACTAAAAATAAATAAAAAATAAAAAAAAAGTCCCTCCCAAATTTTAATCTAAACCCACCATAGTAGGTTAATGCTTTCGTGGAAAACCCAAAGGTGCATCTTTTTGTCTCTAGCTAGCAGGAGGGTGTAATCATTGTTTTAATGAATAATATGTGTAAGTTTTAGTATCGGGAATGGGTCTCTTAATTTTAGTTTATGTAAAATCCATTTTTAACCCATCTAAATTCATGCATGTAAGTATGAGTTTATATATATATTTGAACGGTGACGAGGAGAAATACAAAGAGAGAAGAAACAAAATACCCTTTGTTAGAACTAGCATAAAGCCTGTTCTATGCACAGAAAATGTTTAGAAATCCGAACAATGAAAAACCTATACTCTATTCAACCACATATTTATTTAGCAATTCAAAAACATAGATCGACAATGTAAAATACTTCGGCCTATTTGTTCAATTTAACTAAAAACGTCAAACACTCCAATTCGACTGAAATTCCAAAAATCTATGTTGCTCACAAACACTTCAATAAGAGACAATGTAAATACTTCGGCCTACTTTTTTCTGAAATACCAAACATTCCTTCTTAGTTCCTATATAGTATATGCCTATGCTAATTATGTGAGTGATCATCAAGCAACAGCGGGTTCAAATCTTCCTTTTAGTAGTGCCCTTGCGTTTTTACGGGAATAATTTCCAAATAATTAGTAGATTATGTATTGAATGAAATCTATCTATGGTTAAATATGGTAGGACCTACAAGTTAAAATGAACCAATAATAGTGAGGGTACGGAATTTTTACCCTCATTTGGTGCGGATGAACAAAATCGAACTCTCTGTTAGAGCACCTAAAATCTCCCAAGGTAACAAATTTGGGCCCCGTTTTCGCTTAGCCAAAAGTTGTAGACTACACCTTCTTTGTTTTGTCCCCTTTTTTTTTTAGTTTTGTATCAAACTTTTATATATTATTAGTTCGTCTTGATGAGAGGAATTAAAAAGGTAAAAAATTTATAACCTTTAGTAATAAATAACCTCTGGAAAATTTTAGACTAATATCAAGAAGCTAGGTATAATAAGACTTTCTACCACTAGAAGAGAACATAGAACCTCTGGAAATCAGCAAAAAAAAAGTGACGCCACGTTTAATGCAATTATAGATGTTTCATCTAGTACAACATCAATAAAAAAAATAAATTAATGATTTCATTTCTCATATATAATTAGTTTGAGGAGGTTAATTTATATACACATATGGGTAATTAATTACGTGTTCGATCGTGGGTACAAGTGTTAATTTTCGAATTTTAGTTTAGGACGTCACGCCCCTGATTAAAACTCAATCAATATAAACACCTTTGATCGACCATTCGAAATCGCACTGTCCCCACAACAACCACCATATCAGTACAATTGTACTGCTAGCCATTCGATCCAACCGTATTTTTCCGTCACAAATCCACATATCAACAGAAATATTTTCATACGCACATAATAAAATGAACACCCAGCTGACTCCATAATTCAATCTTATATCTCATTATTTGAAGTGCTTATGAACACGCTCTCTGTTATTGAATAATAAAACAGGTCAGATGGAAGAGCCAGAGAAAAAAATGGCTGAGGTTCTTAAAGAGATGAAAACAAATTTGAAAGAAGACCCCTTGTTGTCCAAGGAAACTCCGACCGAGACCGCTGCCAAGAAAAGCCAACCGTACTTTCAAGTGAAGGACATACCAAGAGAAGAAATGCTCAAAAAAATTGATGAATTTACTAATCGCCTCAGTTCAGACGTCAAAGTGGTTGTTGAAGTTCCCAAGCTAGACAATAACATGATATTTTCGCACAATCTCCGTAGATGGATCCTTGGCACGGACATCATAAACCGCACGTACTACAGAGACAAGTAAGAAATAGATGAGAAAAAAATGGCCGAAATAGCCTATTTAGAGCTTATATGTGACGCCTTAGAGTCAAACAGGTATTTAAGTTTGTGCCAAATTTTCTACCTCCGTCCTCATGTCTTCAAAAAACCAGATAGGGTCACGACAGTTGTAAACAGTTTGTGTTGTTTGTTCAAATGTACTAGATCAAGTCTACGCGTCGTAGCCGCTGAAAGCTGTTTGGTGATCGGACATGTTCAATACAAACAAGGAGGAACCACTATAAATTGTCTTGCTGAAGGTATGAGAAGACTTATTGCAAGGAGAATGGATTTGATTACAGAGATGAAGAATATTGGGGCACAATTCATACTTGTAGTTGAAAAGGAAACAGTGTTTCAAAGATTGGTCGAAGAAAACTTTCACATCAAAGTTCCTTGTATTATTGTGACAGGGGGAGGCCAACCAGGTGTGGTGACTAGGCTGTTTGTCCGTAGGATGCGCTACGAGTTAGGCTTGCCGACATTTGCATTGATGGATTGCGATGCTTTCGGCATTAGAATCTTTTCAACTAACAAATATGGATTGAAGTCTCTCTCATTTGATAGTGGACGGGCGACAATTCCAGATATTAAATTGTTGGGGCTTTTACCTAGTCAAATAGACGCTTGTGGCATTTTGGAGGGCGCCAAATTGAAGATGGGAGAAAATGAAATTCAGAATATCAAACAATTGCTAAAGTTCCTTGTATATTTTTCTCCACGATTTTGCAGCATGGAAGTGGTGGTGTTTGGGTATGCTTTCAGAGGTGATGAGAGGAGTATTTGTAGGGGAGTGAGTGAGAAGAGGGAGAAATGTTTAGGGAAGTAATGGAGGTAGGAGGGGTCGGCTATGGAGGAAAAAAAGGGAGTAGGTGATGGCAGTGTGGCAGCTGGATTCCTGGGGAAAAGGTGGTGGTGGCAACCAGATTCAATGCAAGAGGGAGGTGTGGGGAGGCGGTAGAGTGAGGTGGGGTGAGAAAGGAGGAAAACAGGGAGGCGGCGGTGGTAACACGGCTGGTGGGTTGGGATGATTCCAGCCCTTGATTTAGGAGAAGATGTGTTGGCTAAGTCTTGGCCTCAAAATGGACTAAACTGATATTTTATTCACTGGACAGGATCCGAGCCCTATACTTGGTGCTTATCACACACGCTACAAATGATATGTCGGATTTATAACCCCCTATAGAATATTTTATATACAAGTCAATTCTAGAATATAACTATAAAGTCAATTCGATCTAGACTATTCCATCATGGTCTAGCAGAACCCGAGACATTCCAATAAGATGGCAGGTGTGTGGTAAAACATGGTCTGATTCGCCCTGTGATTTCTGAAAAAGTTCTTACCGATATCCTATCGAGTTGATTTTTTTACAGAAACTTTTAAAAATTATTTTAAAAATAATGAGCGGTTCAGATCATATTGGTGGGATCCAAGATGGGCACCATAAAAGTGTATGTGCAAGATATGTTTAAAAATGTATGTGTTCTTAGATTTACTGTAAGTTTATCCACGAGACAAGTAGTGCGGGGCAGAGGGAGTCAATTAATTACATGCCAAGCTCGCCTAACAGCTTAAAGTTGTCAATTGACCAATTCTTAAAGGTAAGAGTCCCCATCGACATTGCCTTAAAACAAAAATCACGAACCCACTTGACAGCATAAAAGCTGATTAAGGCCGGCAAGCTCTTCTGAGGACCAAGAAGATAAAAACGAGAATCAGCGGAAGAGAGAGTCTAGAAGGAACTTCTCAATTTTTAGGCCACACTGTAAACTGCTGCATATGGGAACATGTTGATTATTACATCTCGCTTGGAAAAATATATAAATATACTCCCTCCGTCTTATTTTGTTTGGTCTTTTTCGAAATTCGGGCAATTATTTAAACTCTTATATCTTCCGATATGAATCTTCAAAAATATGCAATATGAATCTTGTTTGATAGTTCTTGATTAGATCTATAATACCAAATTTTCAAATTAGTGAAAAATATCATACATTGGGACATATAAGAGCTTAAATAATGACACAAATATCGAAAAAGACCAAATATTTCACTAACTCAAATAATCCAAATCCAATTATATGATCAACGGGATCAGTCGAACAAGCTTATTAGCTCAAGATGTGTGTTAGATACAAAATCAGAGACAGACTTGATGTGTTCACTCCTAACCAAAATCTAATGATAAGTTGAAACTCTAGAATTGCGTTCTCTTGAACTTTACCTTATATCTAAGAATTTTGTCTTTACTTGAATTTTTTTCACATTTCTTAGTTTTACACCAAACTTTTATAGGTTATTGATTTGTCTCGACAATAACCTACAAATTTTGTGTTTGTTTCCAACGGTGACAGTTCTATTTTGCATTTGTTTCAGACCGTTGCGATGAAATTCATCGTTAAGCATGGTAAAAGTGAGAAGGACATTCATAAATTGAGACAGGAAATTGAGGTCACTTCGGCAATTTGTAGCATTGGGTCATGAAAGTTGGAGTCCGGCTCCTCTCCAATCCGTAGGGAATTGGAGGATCCTCCAATTCCAATTCAATGGTCAAGATTATCCTAGTAACTCAAGTCCCAAAGCTCATATGATATTCTACGGGCACCCAAATACTCCCAAAATATTTCTCAATTACATAAGCGTCTTCCCTCCTTGTTTTTTTTTTTGAACGGCGAAAAAAATTCATTAATCTTTAAAGTTTACAAAAAATTCATTAATTTTTTTGAACGGCGCCTTCTCTCACCGTTAAACCTGTCTCTAAAAAATTCATTAATTTTTGAAGTTTACAAAAAAAAATTTTAATTTTTTTTGAATGGTGTCTTCTCTCCTGTTAAACTTGCCTCTGAAAAAAAAAATTTATATAGCTCATGAGGATTTTCTTTGACTGATATTATAGAGCTCATCAAGATTTTTTTATTAATATTATATCAATAATTTTTTTTCTTTCAACATGATTTTTTTCGTTGATATTATCTTATTATGTAGCTCATGAGATTTTTTTTACTGATACTAGTGTATTTCCACGTGTGCTTCACATTGTGTCGTGTGCTCATTGATGTAGTTCTTGTCTACAAGAAAGTTGAAATTAAGATTCAGTTATGGAAATTAGAAAGAAATCGTAAGAGCTTATAATTGAACGTAAAATAATTTTTACATAAAAAATATTTTAGAAGAAATACAAAAGGAGTTCTTTGATAATCTTGTGAATTTGATAGTGTTTTGAATCTGCACCTGTTATTAAAGTTACGATATAAAATTTAACTAATGTTTGAAATTTGGTAAATTGGTGTCTGGAATGTAATAATTAGAAAATATTGGAGAGTAATTAGGTGCCCGTAGAATACCATATGAGCATTGGGGGTGGAGATAATAAAGTAATTCTGACCATTGAATTGTAATTGGAGGATCCTCCAATTCCCTTTGGATTGGAGAGGAGCCAGACTCTGAAAGTTGTGTTACCCTTTTCTCTTACATTGGAGAAACTTTTTATGTACACCGGGATACAAGGGAGTTTTTTTTTTTTTGGTAAATGCGGAATACAAGGGAGTTGGTATCCGTTTCGATCCGTTTCGGTCCAGCATATCAAAAATCGTATTCATCGGACTTTATTTGATACATGATTGACACACATGAAAATCGCAAACAAAAAAAAAATTCAAAATTGAGTTCCGATTCAGTGTGTTTTTGGACCCAATTTTGGTTTTTTTTCAATGTTCACTTGTGCCGATCATGTATCTACTAAAGTTCGATAAACACAATTTTTGGTACGATTAATGTTCTCGCCAAACTCTACATAATGAACGAAACTGGTCATCCAAATGTAATCGAAAAATGGCCAAAAAATTGCAAAACGGACCGGAGGGGATACCACCCTTGGTATCCCCGATATACACACAAGTTTCTCTTTACGTTGATGATATGTGTATTGTTGTAATGTTAGATGCAAAAAGTTATGGGCAGAATAGTTTCGCTTCTGGCGGGGCAAGCAAAATAGGCGAAAAAACAAACAAGTTACTCATACTATAGTGTTAAAAACATCAAACAAGATTTCTGAAGATTGACGAGTCAAACCCATATGCTTGCAAGGGAAGAACTACAGGAACAATAAAGTTCCAAACAAATCAGTCCACTGGGCGAAACAAAACAAAGCAATTGCAAAATAGATGGGGCCAAAAAAAAAAACAAACAAACAAGCTACTAGAAAAACAAAATGATCAATCGAAGGAACCAACTTTTTAAAACAAAAAAGAAAAAAAAAGATTACTAAAGATTGAGAAACCAAGCCCCCATATATATCTGCACGCATCGAAGACCATACCAAGCATCTACAAGCCAGAAACCGCCATCTGCAAACAAAAAAATAATAATTTTGGATTCAATCGCAAGCGTTTCTTATAATAAGAATTGATGGCGAACACAGGACCACAAAAAATATGTCTAAATCCAAACAAAATAATGGTGGTTTTAAAAATAAAAAAAAAGAGACAGATCTAAAAGTATCACCTCCTCCTTCTCCTCCTCCTTCTCGTCCTCGTCCTGGATGTTGAGATTTTTCAGACCTTCCTGAACGTTGGCACTTCTCATCTCTTTCTCCTTCCTCTCGGGCATATCATCAGTCATGCTCTTGATCACAATCAGGTAGTACAAGTCAATGGATATTTTCACATGTTCTTCCTTATTCTCCTCCCTCCTCAACATGATGTGGACGCACTTGGGCGCAAGATCGATATTGCCATTTCTTATCCTCCAAACTTTCTCGGCTTGAGTGATCTCTTCGGGTGACGCCACTGTTGCGTAATCGGAAAGGTCTTCATCGTCGTCGTCGGACCAGCTGCAGGGGCTGGGCTCGAAGTACTCGTCATCCAAACAGGCCAGGTCTTCTTCGGTAAACGTCGACTTTTGTTTTGGGGGATTGGCCACCGGTATCCACAGGTGGTCCTTCCATGGTGATGGTGATTCCATCGTACAAGAAGGAAGTGTACTGACAGGGCTTTTGATCGGACGGAGGAGGAGAGCCTTTTTGGATGTCGGCTGTGTGGGCACGTAGGAGAAGAGAACAACGTTCTATAAGAGTACAGTGTTCTATAGGGGAGTGTTTAAATAGAAGAAGAAGGGTTTAGGGTCACCTTTTTTAAAATATATAAGAGGAGAGCCCTTTTAGTACTCTCTTTTTTTTTTTAATTATTATCTTTTGGTAGAAAAAAAACACACACACAAATTTCACAAAAAGACCTAAAAAAAGGTGGCATTAACAAAAATGAGAGTGACAAAATCATTTCCCTTTATAATTTCCAAAATAAAATCCTAGTGTTATACTTCTTTCCAAAAGGAATGGTTTCCTAAATGATTGTATTTTGATGTTTCAAGAAATGATATAGTTTAGATTTGAAACTTCTGCCATTCAAAAGATCTTAAGACGTTTTTCTATACTCATTACCAAAAATTGAGAAATCATAAAAGCCTAAAAGGAATGAGTTATTTAAGAAACCTATGAAGAATGATTTTTACATCGTACGTTTCTATTCTCATATATATCTTGCTAATTACTAGCAAATCACTTACACCTTCCGTAAAAATTTAAAAAGATTGTTTTTCTTTGGAAGTAATTCAAAAACTTACCTATTTGATGTCAACTTCTTCATGAGGTAATACCGATTCCTATATTTTTCTCTTGCCCAAAATGGAGTATGATTTTTGATCATAACAACTACTCCTACTTACATCTGAATTTACTAGGCCAACTATGCTACTCTGGAGTGTGTCCACGCAATATTGAACATAACTTGTTAGTAGCTTTTTGAGCTTTCTCATGTTTAAAAAAAATTCAATATACTCTTTCGGCACCTATCTCACCAAATTAAACGAAGTAGTATAATGATTTGGCTAATGCTACTCATTAAAAACTATAGAACAATTGCTTCGAAGTCTTCACGGTGGCTTTCTTCTAGTGTATACTTTCTAGTGTTGCGTTTCCGATTTTACCCGTCCATCTTCTATTTGGGGGGGCTTAGGAGGACATTATATTGAGCAGGCCCGAGATAAATGAGGGAGACTTTAACGCCACATTACGGTATAGGGTGAGATGGCCGATAGGGGGTAAGATCCCCCAAATCTCCCAAATACTAGTGTACTACTATCTATGTCCGGATCGTTCACTTCTTTCTTTTTCTTTTGGAAATTTGTGCGCGCACCTATATCTCTGTATGTCGCATTGCTGAGCAAATTATAGGTGAAGAGATACGTGCATTTTTAAACTGGTTTACAAGTCAAACAGATCTTAAACCTGGGTTCCTTCGGTGCTTCCTTCACTACGATGACAAACTGGGTTAGATTCTGAATGTGAGGTTCCAATCCTCACCAACCTTGGTTAAATTCATTAGCCGCCTAGATTATATGAGATGTTCGTAAATGCTAGGGCTGTTAGCTGAGACCGGAAAATCGATTGAAACCGGAAAAACCGGACGGGACTGAATTTTTCAAACCGGTCGAATAATTTCGATCCGGTTCCGATTTATAAAATTTTATAAACCGGAAAAATAATTTTGATCGGATTTATGTGTTTTAAATAATGGTCGAAACCGGATCGGTTATGTATAATATATACATATATATACACACATTAGTGCATGTCCGTGTCTGAAGGCACGGCAGAATACTTTCTAAATATAATCTAAATGAAGTATCAAACAACGGTTATTTTTGGAATAAAAAAAAAAGTCCACTTTTTCGAAATTTTTTTTGGATACAACAGTTGTTTTCAACTCCATCTCATGTGAGTTGAATTCCATGTATATGTATGTCCCATCCCATATGATAAGACGTTACAAATGACCGTTAAATAAAAATGTATCCATAGGATAAAAGCCAATGTAAAAACTTGAAAACCTTTGTTCTGATTTATCTATTTGTAATGCCCAAAATTTAAAAATAGCACAGAGAATGTGGAAGGTTGGTCTCTCTTTTTTTGGGAGGTGTTGGGTGGGGGGAAGAAATCACAGAGGATATAAATCTGAAATCAAAACAAAATTGCAAAGTTAAACAATCCTGTGATAGATTGGACAATGGTAGGAGTTTTGCAATCGCAATAGTCATTTAAATTGAGAAAAAAATGGTGTCAACCTAGTTTCAAATCATTTGCGATTGGGAGTGTGTGTAGAGAGAGGAGGAGGAGTCATTGATTTACCTTTAGGATTTATAACCAAAACTGATCTAGTGAGAGTTTTTTTATTTTTTATCCGTAGAGAGAGTATTCACTCTCAAAGAAAATCACTGGGTTGAGGAGGGGTGTCGGCTTTAGGAACGGAGAGCTAGAAAGGGAAAGTAGAAGAAAAGGATAGAGAGAGAGATCTCAATTTTGAACATAAGATATGATTAGTGGTAATTGTGCAATTACCACTGTTTGAGAGAGCCAGCTGTAGAATTTATGAGGCAAAATATAATATAAAAACATAGGAGGTGGGGAATCGAATGCTAGAAGGATCTCTCCTCTCTTTATCAGTAAGCTACCCACTCTTTTGGTGTATATTGGTCTAATAAATATATTTATTATATAAAATCAATCAAATATATATATATATTTATATATATAAAAATTAAACTGTTTTTATGGGCTGGTGGGTTGGGATGATCTCAGCCCTTAATTTAGGAGAAGATGTGTTGGCTGAGTCTTGGCCTCAAAATGGACCAATTAAACTAGTATTTTATTCACTGGACAGGATCCGAGCCCTATACTTGGTGCTTACCACACGGCACACACACTACAAATGATCTATCTTATTTATAACGTACCCCCTATAGAATATTTATAGACAAGTCAATTCTAGAATATAACTATAAAGTCAATTCTAGACTACTCCATCATGTTTTAGCATAACCCGAGTCATTCATAACCCGAGACATTCCAATAAGATTCGAAACCTTCTACAAAAGTTCGAAAAGTTCTAGTGGAATCCAAAATATTCTAGATGATTCTAGAGAAATCCGAAACGTTCCAAAAATATCCAAAGATTTCCAGAGAGTTGGTGATGAATATCGACATGTTACCTTGCTGGGAGACTCAACAGTTGACGGAGGAAAACCGAGCTCATCGTCGAAGGCTTCTTAGAAGGTCCTGCACAGATTTGAGTCGTCCGAGTCTCTCTTCATTGGTTGAGTCCAAATCGGACTCGTGTAGTCATCTTGAACTCGTTTCTTGTTACTCAATTAGTCCATGCATAGTTGCAAAGAGAGTCCGTGAATAGTTGCAAAGAGAGAGAGAGAGAACACATGATCGGCAGATGTAAATGAAGTGGCCTGGGTCAAATGTTCGATAGAAATTAATTTTGTTCATCCTTTTTAAAAAAGTGAGTGAATATTGTCTTATTTTTTATTGGAGTCCTATGGTACACACCCCTTATTAGGGGGTGTACCGTACGCACCATGATTTTAAACCCTTGGATTTTAAAGTGAATAATCTGGACCACCCATTGATTAAATCAATTAATAAAATAAAATAAGGGTTTAGCAGGTAACAAGTTGTTCTCTCCTCCTTGACTTTCTCTCTCTCTCCCTCATATGTAAAATATTACAAATTATATAACATAACCACAATTGTTATGACAATACAAAAAATTGGCACTTATTTAACACAATGTGTCGTATCCAAAAAAATCGATCAGAAGATACTAGATACAAGACTAAAATATGTCGTAGCGCAATCAATAATTATTATACTCAAGCAAGATACATGTCTAAAATATCACAAATTAAATATCGTATAACTTGATATCCTCACAGCCCTGATCGATCATTCTAAAAATACACTCACTAACGACATTTAGATTGTACATTCAATTTATATTTGATTTGAAACCTAGTCCTCTGTTGTCGTTGAATATACGGTAGCCATGCTACCGTGACACAATAACGACAATTAAATCCGTTGAGTTTTTTATGTTTGTTGATTAACTCACCTACGTAAATTTTTGCCTCAATCAAGTTTAGAAACCTCCATCATCGGCATGCAGATTGAATAATAGAATGATATTTTCCATCCAATTAAGTGTCTAGCTATAAGCCATCAACTTCATTCTTGGTACGAATGACCTAATTGATATTATATAAAAGATAGACAAATTAGATTTAAAAAAAAAACATCTTACGTGGGGCTCAGATTGTGCATTATTAGATTTTAATATTGTATTGAAATTGAACAACTAGATTTGTCTAAGTATGAAACTATAAGGACTCTATGTAATTTAACCAAAAAATAGCATTATTAAAATATATATATAAAAAAAAAGGAATGAAGGGTGCAAGACTTGAACCCCTGATCTTTTAGATAAATGTTCAAACTTCAACACATTTTCACTGTGGTACGTAATTGAGAATTTGAAATTCTAAAAGCTATTAATTTTATAATACTTTCTTATACGTAGGGGCCCTATTTCCAGGCTGAAAATTTGATAAGGCAATAGCCTCAAATGCATCTGTCTTATTGCTTGGCCTGCACTTGTAGATCATATTTTAGCCTATGTCATTGGTGTAAATTAGTATGTCGACTATAATAATTTTTTAAAAAGAAAGTACAATGACAATAAATTTACAAAATTATTTATATTGTACTTCCACGACCTAATTTCAAGGACCACCATTAAATTTGGATTTGTATGCATAGGGTGAAGGTTTGGCACCGATCCACCTGTCAAATATATAGTGCCAATTGTTAAGTGCACCACTTTGAATATCTATATCTTGTGACATTTGGGAAAATATTATTTGTTTTAGTGACCTCTCATTTTTTCATAAAAAATTGAAGGAATTTTGATTTTTTGAGTTAAATTTTGTAGATAAAGAATTTAATTTAGACTAATATTTTGAGAGGAAATTGTAGTTGTATTAAAAAATTTGAGTATAGTACTTCTTTTTTGGATGAAAATTTTGAGCGAGAACTTAATTTTTAGTTTAAATTATTGAGGTATTGTGTAGTGACAAATAAGAATTTGAAAAAATAGTGTGGAGGGAATCAAAAATTAAGATAATATGGTGAAAATTTTAAAATTTGAAAAAATAATGTGGCGGGAATTGAAAATAATTAGTGGTACGGTATTTTGCTCATTTTAACTATCGTTTATTAAGCATTCCGATTGAAAACGCCTATTTATGGTGTTGTCATAAAAAAATTTGGTTATATTACTAAATTTGTGGTATGGTATTTTTTTTATTATAACTATCGTTAACTGAACATTTCGATTGAATTTTTTTTATACGACACGCTGTGGATATGAAAACGTCAATTTATGGTGTTGTCATAACAAATTTGGCTGTATTACTGAAATTGTGGTATGGTATTTTGCTGATTATAATTATCGTTAATTGAACATTCCAATTGAATTTTTTTATACGACACGTTGTGGGTATGAAAACGTCAATTTATGGTGTTGTCATAACAAATTTGGTTATATTACTGAATTTGTGGTATTTTAGACATGTGTTATTACGGAATATTTTAATTAATTTCCTTTGGTACGTCACATTATGGTAAGAAAACGTAAATTTATGATATTATCATAACAATTGTGATTTGTTATATAATTTGTGGTATTTAAATATGTTTTCTTTTGTTACGACACATTGTGTTGAGAAAATGATAGTTTTAGGAGTTGTCATAACAATTGTGGTTATTTTATAAAATTTGTGGCATTTTACAAATATTTTTGGCTTGAGTATAACAATTGTTGATTCTGGTACGACATATTTTGATTTTGTTACGGAATATCATACGAGTCAATTTTTTTTTGGTACGACTCATTGTGGTAAGATAATGCCAATTTATGGTGTTATTATAACATTTGTGGGTAGCATTATTTAATTTTTGATATTGTACGCATATATTTGGTTAGGATACAAGTATTATGGATTCCGGTACGAATAATTATGGTTACATAACAACAATATTTTTTAATTATGAGTAACCTGCTAATGACCTATTCAACAGGTAAATTTTAAAGTACAAGTCGTAACTAGAATCATAAATATGCATTAGAAAACCAAAAATCGGCATAATGCAAATCACAAATTGTCATACTTTAGACATACGGTATACCCTGTGTACCATAGCTTCCTCCTGGTTGAAATAATGTGAATCACACCTTAAAGTGATGTCATACTTATCAAAAAAATGTTTTGCTGAAATAAGACTTTCAAAATTTTAACTAATAAGAGAAGAATAAATTCACTATCTTTTAAGAAAAGTAAACAAAATTGCACTCATTGAACAGAGAGATGCGGGCCCATTGTGCCAAATTTTTTGAATCGTGCGCCAATTTTGCTGTGTTTCGGCTGAGAGTGAGAAGAGTGGGCCATATCCAGTCAGCACGCCAGCTCCCAAAATTAAGGGGGAATTTTTCAGTGCCAATCGGCTATATCCCATAGTGCCTTTTCGGTGTATTTTTAGATGATTTAGATTGAAACATTCTCTCTTATTTTCTCCTCTTTTTCTCTCTCTTTTCTCTTTTTAAATTCGAGTTGTTCAAGGAAAATGATTTTCGCCCTCTTGATTTACTGCAGGTGCTCCACCTTTTTGATTTTTACACTGTGGTTCTCTTATTTTCTCCTCTTTTTCTCTCCCTTTTCTCTTTTTAAATTCGAGTTGTTCAAGGAAAATGATTTTCGCGCTCCTTGATCATTATCCTTGTTCAAAATGGAGTTGAATGACTCGGATGTGTCGGGCAAACACCACGTTGTACCCGTCCACCACTGAAAAATTTCTCAAAATGAACCATCTCATCAATCGTCTATTCTTTTTTTTGGGTCAAACGGAAATTCGTCAATCGTCTTCTTCCCTCCCTATCAACCGGTGCACGTAAATCGAACACCTTGTCCAACCGCGACCTGAATCTCTAGGGTTTCTCATTCTATCTTCCCCTTATTCTTGTTCTATTCTCAATAGTATAATCGGAAATGGCTCTGTCTCAGAAGATTCACGAAGCGTTCAAAGGGACGGTGGAGAGGATCACGAGCCCTCGGACTGTCTCTGCATTCAAGGAGAAAGGCGTCCTCAGCGTCACCGAATTCGTACTCGCCGGCGACAATCTCGTCTCCAAGTGCCCTACCTGGTCCTGGTAAAATTCACATTCCGAAGAATTTTTTTAATTCTCTTGTTTAGCTTACGCGCATTTACAGGTTTCCTTTGTTAGGTTACTTCCTGAATTTCGGATTTGTCGAGGTTATTGACATTCTATTTCTGAAATGCTGATTATTCGAAGGTCACTGCATTATGTTTTAAGTTTTTGGTCCGTGCCACAGGTCCTGACTGGAGCTGGACTCCTCTATGAGTAATTTCTCTAGAATTTAAGCTTAGTTAGAGCACGTTCCAGAACACTTTTTTTTAAAAAAAAAAATACTTATTTCACTTTTTCAAACTAAAAAATACGGAGTAATGTAAATGAAAAATATTTTTTTGAATTTTTTTTTTTGCACCGTATTAAATATCAGATCTTTTCAAATAAGATCTATATTGCATATTTTTAGATTTCAATAAGTCCATCATTTTTAAGCTTGAAATTGCTTTTTTAAAAAATAAGTACTTATTTCACGTTCCAGAACGGTTAATGATAAAGTCGAGAAAATACGCCTCCCAAATACGTAGACGCACAAAATTACTCAGGAAAAGCTGTTTCTGTATGCAAAATGGTTTGATAATTGGCCATTTCGGATGCTTATGTCCTAAAGCTCTAGGTTGTAGGCAGCCCCCTCATTGGATTCAGGTGTTGTTTCTCTTGGCATTTTTGGAGCTTTTGAGTTTTGTCTTTATTATTATTATTTTTTTTTTTGCGTTTGTTAGTCTTGAGTTAAACTTTTGTGGATTGTTGGTTCGTCTCGTCGAAAATTATGACTTTTACTCAAATATTTTAATCTTGGATATTTCAAAAAATATTTGGGCAAACGTATAAATTTTTACTTTTCCAATTCCTCTTCAATAATTCACAAAAGTTTAGCGCAAAACTAATAATTGCGAGTTTTTTTTTTTTTTTTGAATAAGGACAAAATGCTCAAAAAGCTAAGAGAAACAACACCTCAGCTAGTAGGCTAGTAGCTTTGTTCTTCATTTATAGTTTGGTAGCTGACTGTAGGTCGTTAGGTAAGTTCGATGTTGAGGTACTTTAAAAAATGTGACTGGGATATATGGGGTGACTCTTAGTTGTGGTGCCCAAAGATGGCCTTAATTATGGTAGACTCTCACTCGTTTGGAGCTCCTTTATGATCCTGATTTTCTGCTCCATATGCTTCATCGACAAAATTGTATGAGGTGGATGCTCACAAGCTCAACAGAAAACAGTTACAAGCTTCAACATTGATGCAATCCGTTCAGCAACTAAAATAAGCAACACTGTGGCTGTAGGAGCATAGACCGCAGGCCATAAAGTACTACGGATTGCTTTGAACTGGGTCTTTTTGTCCTGTTTCTTTGTCTAGAGAACCACTTCACTGTATATTGATGTAAAAGCAAATTGTTTGTCAAGGTTTGGTGTGGTTTCTGCCGCTTATTATTTTCCTGTTTATGGATAGGGAATCAGGCGAGCCAAGCAAGAGGAAGTCATATTTACCCTCTGGAAAACAATTTTTGATCACCAGAAATGGTAAATGTTATTTTTGCTTCCCTTGTAGAGTAGCTAGATAAGTATTGTCCACATTTTTGTTTCTTTTAGTTTTTTGAGTTTTACCTTTCTCTCTAAGTTTTCCATCATTATAATTTATACTACATATTTATACTTCTTAGTTTTCCATCACTAATCCATAAATATTCACTTGAATGTTTCCATTTTGGAAGAATTATCGGAGTGAAGAATGAAGCGAGGCAGACTGAGAAAATACAATCATGCTTGTCACTTGCCAATTGCCATTATGGATTGGCAATGTGGTGAATACGAGTATGCAATTAGAATTTGCCATGCAAGCCTCAAAAGGATCAGTATTATGTTTGCTGAATTCATGTGAGGAACATCCTTATTAAATTTAAGATAACTTCCAGTCAAACTATAGGTATCTGACTGAAAGACTTGATATTGTCTCGCAAGTCTCTATGTGTTTTCTTCCGTCTTATTCTATGAGGTTACCAAGGCATTTCAGTAAAGCTGTGCTATTTGATGTTAGATGCAACCAACTTCATCTGTAAAAATACTTTGATGCTTAAATTTTATACACCTACATGGAATGGTTAAAGGAGTGATATTAATTATAGTATCTTCCATACTCTAAGCAATATACATTGAAGAATCTTTGTTTTCATAATCTTATCCAACATGCTTCATTTTTGTGTGATTTGGCATTTATTTATTTCACCTCATAATTTATCTGGCAAGACTGGCGCAGTTAATTTTATCTGGCCATCTTTTTCGGGGTTTGAACAGTTTGAGAAATAACTATGACTTGCATTTTGGAATCTCTAAGCTTGTCATCAGCATAAGCATCTGATGACTGTTGTAGATGTTATTGTAACCATTTTCGTAAAGCAATACTTTCTGTCTGCTTGGGACAGATAAATATGCAGGGTGGAGGAAAATTAAAAGAAAGATGTCATTCTGCATGCAAAATGTATAGCTGGCTTCAGCTCATGATTTATATGATATTAACCCCACAATGAACATGCCGAACTGCAAAGGAATCTTATTTTATTTTGGATAAGCGACCCATGGATTTCAATTAGATTGTCTCCATGGGTATTGTCCATAGAGACACAAATACGTATGATGGTATGAGTAATCTGCTACATGCTTCATAGGCGAAAGTCTTCTGTTATTGGCCTTTAGGTGTTTGCAGAACAATCTACTGATGTCATGTCCATAAACACGCATTGAAAATGTAGGAATTAAGCTAAATTTATATTTTTACTGATGCAAGTGTCCTTTTATTTTAAGTGAGCGTAAAACTTCTATCAATAGTTGATGGAAATGTGGAACACCTTTTTTCAGTTCCTTGTCTGTGTAGAGCTGCATCAGTAGAAGAAGAATATGAAGCTTCTGGAGGTGAAGTTCTTGTCGATAATGAGGATAATGAAGGTTGGCTCGCAACTCATGGGGAACCAAAAGGTTTGTTTGACTATGGAAGCCTGATAATCTGCAATTACGATGGACTGGTTTTTAACATTATGCTATACGTTGATTAGGAGACACATGTGACAAGGAAGAAAACTTACCTTCCATGGATACTTCAGAGATCAGCAAGAAAACTACCATTCAGTCAATCTCCTCACATTTTAGGGGAGAGAAGGAGGAGAACATGCCAGACATGGCAGAATATGAGGACCATGACAATCTTATTGAAACAGATCCTGTAAGCGATGACATACACTTCTTTTAGAGCACTACCTATTTGAATTGAATGTGCTAATTGTTCAACGTGTTTGGTATTTACATTTTACAAACATCTGGAAATCATTAGTTCACTGAGTGATGTTGTCAACGTGTCCTACGTGTTGACAGGATTATTTTTTAATCATGGTAGTAAAATCCTCTCTGAGACTGAGGGACCACATAAAGTGTACCTCCATGGCTCCCTTCCTCCCTCAGGCCCTCCTCGGTGGTGGAGAATAATTACTGCCACTTCCTCTGGAGCAGCTTTTTGTTTTGCTACCAATCCCGCATGGCCCTTAGTATGTTGGCTTTAGATAATTAGTAGGAGACAGCCTTTGCCTGACCTTGGAATAAAGAGTGAAGCAATGATATACTCCGAGTCATGCAATTAAAAATATATTTAGAAGGCTTGGCTTGATTAGACTTATGATGCTTAAGTAGTCTTCAGATATCGGTACTGTATTTTGGTTTGATATCCTGGATGATGAGGTCTTGCAATACTTATCAATCACCTGTTGCAATTTGGGATTTGGGATTTATCTCTCTTCTCAAGGCAGGCAACACTCCAGTCCACATATCTTATGGCTCATGAACCTGATGATGACAATATTCTGCGGACCCGGACATATGATGTCAGCATCACGTAAGTTTGACTATACATTGCGGTTAATGTTGATATGATCACACCCAATCAAACAGATCATGCTGGTAAAGTTTGTTCACATTTTCACAATGACTAAATTTTATGCTCTAGCTGCTATTTTGACGTGTTTTTTAGCATTCCTCTCTTATCTTCCATTTGCTTTCATTTCAGTTATGATAAATATTATCAAACTCCTCGTGTGTGGCTGACTGGATATGATGAGGTTGGTAACACCCTTTTTTTTTTTTTTTTCCCTCTTTTGCTGCTAATCCTGGAGGAAACTACTATGGATATGGATGCTCTCTCTAGGTACATTCAAGTGTTCATTTAGGATGTTTTATGATTTACCAGAAAACCAGAGGTGTTCTTGACTATTAAGTTTGTTGGCAGCATCAAATGCTGTGCCATTGTGAAATAAGTTGCGCTATAAACTGAAGTGTTTTGATGTTAAAGATTTCATAGGCTGTCCCATAAATTCCCAATTATAGCCTATGGGAAAGTTGTACAAGTGCAGGAATCATAGTTATTACTCAACCTTATCTGCTGATCACTCTTTTGGTTTTCCTTGCAGTCAAAGATGCTTTTGCAACCAGAGCTTGTCCTTGAAGATGTAAGCCAAGACCATGCACGAAAAACGGTAAAAGGATATTTGAAGTTCCAGAAGAATGATCATCAAAACTTTTGGGGTGAATTTGTTGTACTTTTGTTTATTGAAGCTCTGTTTGTGACAAATGTTATCTGCTGTCCGTACTACTTCCATATCATAGGAAACTTAATTTTCTATTTTTTTACGTCATTCTGTTTGGAAGGTTGATTTGAAATTGCCTTTGCGTGAGGTACCTTTTAGTCCTGCTGGTGAAATTTCCCATCAGTCGTTGGAAGAAATTGGCCTAGGTTGAAGGACCAAGTCAACCTTTTAACCTCGCAAAGTAGGTTATGAACTGGTTTCCTTTTCTTTTTTTTTTGGTCCGTGTACTGGGTTCCTATGCGTCACTTGATAATTTAGCCGTTCAGGCTGTACATAAAATCACCTTACACAGTTTTACTTCTTTCCCCCACAACCAGTGTGACCCCCCAACTTTGCATTGTCTTTCACTTTTTAACTTTTGCATTATGTTTGGCTTTGTTTACTTAAATTCTGGACCTTTTGTTGAACTCAGGTAACCATTGAAGACCATCCTCACTTGCCTGGGAAACATGCGTCTGTTCATCCATGCCGACATGGAGCTGTGATGAAGAAAATTATTGATGTTCTTATGTCACGTGGAGTTGAGCCAGAAGTTGACAAGCAATCTTCTTTGTCATACCACACATGCACTTCTGATTCATTATCTACCTGGTTCTAGGAATTACTTTCCCTATGAAAAGCCCAATTAACCTCTGTCACTGATGGCAATAAACTAGGCATTGTAGCATCATCTCTGTAGGGAGCAAGACTAGTATAACAGCATACCATTGTGGTTTAGCTGATTTAATCAATGCTGTGTCAAGTTAATTCCCGTCTTACAATGATGATCTCTGGCACCCACTTTTTGTAGGTACCTTTTCTTATTCCTGAAATTTGTGGCCTCCGTGATTCCGACAATTGAATATGACTACACAATGGACTTTGATCTTGGCAGCTCCAGCAGATAGTAGAAGGTATGTTGCAATAAACTAATAACTAACTTCGCTTGTCCTCTACTTATTACTCCATTGCTTGCTTTTGTAGTTATGCATCCAAACTTATGTGGGGGCCCAGGGGTAAAACGAAACAATATTGTCTGTTTGTTTGTCTGGATATGGACATCGGATTGCACCATCTATCAAGTGGGGGTAACATATCCATCATATATCAAAGAGTGGATTTACAGTATCCGGGAACTAGGGGTTGCTATCATTGATCCCGCATCTATTAGCCCAATGGGATTACATGTCCTATTGGGTTATATATATATATATATATATATATATATATATATATATATATATATATATATATATATATATATATATATATAGGGAGGGGATCAAGAGACAACATTTGACAACAAAATAGACACTAAATCCTAGCCATTAAAATGGACGACTGTGATTAAAATTGAAAAGGCACACTCTCTCTCTCCTCCCATTCCCCTCACGTGTTCTTTCCCTCTCCCTCTCTCTCTCTCTCTCTCTGACTCTCTCTCTCTCCTCTTTTTGATTTTAAATCTTAAAATTAATATAACTTTTGTTCTACAAATTTAATTTTATAAATTTTATATTTCTGAAATCTACTTGAAAAAATCTACAAAATGAGATCCATAATGAATGTAAAATTATGTAAATTTTTTTTTTAATTTTTCCATGTAACAATAATTTTTTGGCTATCGTTTTTAAAATTTTCCTTGTAACAATATTTTTTTTGGAGAGCAACGAATGGCCATGTGACAATACTATTGTCCGATTCCACGTTTGGTTGTGAATGTTGAATCCTTAATTTTCTTGCGATCTCTAAGTCCCTCAAGATTTGAAGTAATTTGCACTTCCTGAGGATGTTTTTTTCTTGGTTTATTTTTTAGAAAATAGAAGCTTATATTGTTCTCTCTTTTCTGTTACTTTTGCATTTATTCTTATGAAAAAAATAGGAATACTGAGAAGATATAAAAAAATAAAATTTCCAACAAATTCCCCTACATGATTCCAAAAAAAAATAGTCACATGGAAAAATTAAATTTTATTTTTTACATAATTTTACATCCATTATGGATCTCATTTTGTAGATTTTTTCAAGTGGATTTTAGAAATATAAAATTTATAAAAATTAAATTTGTAGAACAAAAGTTATACTAATTTTAAGATTTAAAATAAAAAAAAGGGGAGAGAGAGAGAGAGAGAGAGGGAAAGAACACGTGAGGGGAATGGGAGAAGAGAGAGAGAGTGTGCCTTTTCAATTTTAATCACAACCATCCATTTTAATGGCTAAGATTTAGTGTCTATTTTGTTGTTAAATGTTTTGTACCTTGATCCCCTCCCATATATATATATATATATATATCACTTTCACTATCGATCCCGTCAAACAAACAGACCCTGTTAATGGTGGTAAGTTAGTGGCCATTACAATTAGCAGTTAGCAAGATGGGATCTGAATTGTCCTCTCTCTCTCTCTCTCTCTCTTAATGGTGTACGTTAGTGGCCATTACAATTAGCAAGATGGGATCTGAATTGTCCTCTCTCTCTCTCTCTCTCTCTCTCTCTCTGCAGATGGAAGCTGCAAATTTGATGTAAAGATTGAACATTGAAGTTGCAGGTATACTCTTTAGTCTTGTCTTGACAAACAACGAATCTTGTGCATACCATCTTTATCTTCGTAGAGCAACTTGTTCAGAATCTGGCTTTGAGTCTTTGTTGTTTCTCCTCAACGACTCTTAATCTCCCGACTTGATGTGTAGATAGACTGCTGAACAAATTAAATTGAATTAAGGTTGCTTTTGTTGTAAATTTACTGGATTCGGGGAAGTACCTATATTTATGTAAATTTTGTGCACTGAAATAATTACTACTAGTATTGGTCAGATACTTAAAAGTAGAGAAATTTGGGAAAGACATGGAATATTATAGAAGGAAAATTGAAAACATTGATAGCAAATGCCCCACATCAATATTAGAAGATATTGAGGTGGGAGACGGATCGGCTTTAACCGGGCCACATCGTCGTCCATTGATTTTTCTTTTATTTTCTTACGTAATAGAAGAATGTAAAAGGGATATGTGAATGTAAGAAAGCAGGATGGACTTTGGCACAATGTTAACTTAAGAGCAAGAAACTAAAAGCAAATGCAAATTCAATTTATGGGGGAGTGGCTTTTTAAGGTAATATATGAGGTATTTACCTAGAAGTTACCATTATGAACGAGAGTCCAAAAAAATTGAAGAGACATGATTGAATATTCAAAGGCAACCCGCTCCACAATCCACATGCTTTACAGTACTCCTCCCATCTACCTGCTTCTTGTGCTGGATATGTTCCCATGTGGTAACAGATTTTGCGGGGACAAAGTCAATATTACCAAAGGAAGAGGATCCCTTCAGTCGATAAAAATGAATCGGACCCGTTTTGATGATCCAGATCTTTCACGATTGATCAGGAACCTTTGCTTGAGGATTCTTC
>BPLT01000304.1:0-100175 GCA_019656295.1 Rhododendron mucronatum var. ripense
CTCTCTTGGTGATCAGAAACCCCAACATTTTACCTGCCGTAACCCCAAATGTGCACTTCTGCGGGTTGAGACGTACATTGTACTTTCGGAGCCTTTCGAGAAACTGTCTGAGTGAAGGGAGATAGTCCTTTTCCTCCCTGGCCTTTACGATCATGTCGTCAACATACACCTCGACCGTCTTGTGGATGAAGTCATGGAACAGAGTTGTTTGGGCCCTTTGGAAAGTGCACCCGGCATTCTTTAGTCCAAATGGCATTTTCACGTAACAGTAAGTCCCCCATTCTGTGACGAACGTTGTCTTCTCCTGATCCTCTGGGGCCATGAAGATCTGATTGTATCCTGCGAACCCGTCGACAAAGGAGAGCAAGGCATGCCCCGCCGTGTTGTCCACAAGCACATCAATGTGAGGCAAGGGAAAACTATCTTTGGGGTTTGCCTTGTTCAAATCCCTAAAATCGACACAAACTCGGATCCTTCCATCCTTCTTGGGTACAGGTACGATGTTGGCGACCCATTGGGGGTATTCAGCAACCCTCAGGAATCCTGCGTCAATTTGCTTGGTGACCTCTTCCTTGATCTTCTGAACCCAGTCCGGCCTCATTCTGCGAAGCTTCTGCTTGACAGGAATTGCCCCTGGCGTTAACGGAATGTGGTGCTGTACTATCTCGGGATCGATACCAGGCATGTCGGCGTGAGACCAGGCAAAAACTTCGAAGTATTCTTTGAGGGCCTCGATGGTACCAGCGTGAAGCTCCGGGGATAGGTTTGAACCGATTTGTATCATGCGGGGGTCATCCTCATCTTTCAGATTTATTGAAATTACTTCTTCTTTTAGAGGCTGAGCATGCCTTTCGTCTTCCCTTTCGATGAGGGAACGCAACTCGGCCGGGATGCTCCCGTCAAAGTCGATTCCTTCATCGTCGGGGTCGACACAGTTTATGTAAAAGTCAGCAAAGTAATCGGAAACAGGATCATTCATTTCATAAAACCCAGAGGGGTTGCCAAGTACAGTCGACTCAAACTCGAAGTAAAAGCTATGACGTGGAGGGCCGAGAGGCACAAACTCCGACTCTGAGCTAGACTTAGACTCGACAAACTCTGTGTCAGATTCAGATACATCGTCAATGCATGTTAGACGGGGAGTAAAAATGCAGTTATTAAGACTACCCTTTGCTTCGACGATGAGGGAGGTTGGATCGTTGAGAAGATCTGGAGAGTCGGGCCCAAGCATCAGCACTTCAGCCTCATCTTCCTTGCCAACCAAACCCACTTGGGAGAACAGCTCCTCTAGACCCCCTTGATCAAAAGCGACCAGCCAGTCAGCCCTTTCCTTGATTGCGACCAACTGCCTCTTGAATTCCTTTGCAGCCAGCTCCTCCTTTGCAATTTCCTCTTCGTCATCAGACCAAGTGTCAGCAGCGAAGATCTCAAAACCCGGAAGCCAACTCCTAGTCACTTGATCCCAAAATGGTTCAGCCTGCCCCAGATAAGCAGTGCCTCCTCCTTCACGGACGAAATAGCTGTCGGGGTTACCATAAAGGGTCCGAGGTTTTCCCGTGTCTTTCCCTATTTTGGCCTTTTTGGTAGGGGGAGTGTATCCCAGGCCAAAGCGGCCTTCGGTTAAGGGAAATACAGGGAACTCAGCGATCCCTTGCTGGTTGATCCCGAGCCCTAGGCCAGGCATGAATGACATCTTCCTCATGATTTCGAGGGCAGTAGAGCTGATTATGAAGTCGTCATCCATAACAATGGACAGGACTGAGCCAGAAGTGTCGAAAGCAAAACCCCCAAAGTCTGAGTCTTCTTCCCCGTGCATGATCCCCAAAACAGGCGTCCCATCGTCCTTGAGCGGGCGGATCCCAGAGTCTCCGCAGATGGTTAGAGTCCCGGTAGGTAGCCCCAGCATGACCTTCTGGTGAAGAGTTGACGGTACAGCCATGATGTCCGCCCTATGCAACCACGGCCTTCCCAACAGCAGGTTGAAGGTGGCGGGGATGTCGACCACATGGAATTCCACGTCCATTTCAAAACCCTCGGCATCAAGCTTCAGCATGAGAGTTCCCTCGACTACGCGACGCGTGTTGTCATAGGCCTTGACGGCCAGATTGGAAGGCGTGAGGTCAGCCTTAGTGAGCCCCAGACGGTAAGCAACCCTCATTGGACAAACGTTAATGGCGGAGCCATTATCGATCAACACAGTTGGCACCCAATGTCCCCTGCACTTGAGAGTGATGTGCAATGGGCGGTTGTGAGCAGTCCCATCAACAGGCAGATCCTTTTCGGTGAAAGTGACAGAATGCTTGGAAAGCAATGGCAAGACTAGGGCAACCATGGCCTCCGCGGTGATGTCCGTTGGTATAGTAAGACGGGCTAGCGCTGCTGATAGTCTTTCTCGATGCTCCTTTGACGACGATATCAGACCCCAGACAGAGACGGCGGCAGGAATCCTTTCCAGCTGTTTCAGAATAGCATCCTCTTCAGGCACCCCGCTAGGAATGGCCGGAGTGTTCTTTTGTGCAGAGGGAATAGTGGGTCTCTGATCACTACCGGGATTGGACGAGCTTCCAGCCGAAAGATTGGGTGGTTGGAAGACTCGACCGCTCCTAGTGACGTTAGCGATCTCCCACCAAGGCGATGTGTCCACAAAATCCCAAAAATCAGCAGGCACTTCCTCTAGCTTGCGCTTCCCCTTGTCGATCGATGCAGCCTGGTCCGAAGCCATAACCCATTCCAGATCACTCATGACTTGTCCTTCCCAAGGGGCCGGATCCTGTGCGGCAGCTTCCTCAAAAGGTGTCCCCGGATTAGTGACGAACGGTACATCCCAAAGGCCTCCGTCCACTAAAGCAGTATCGACGGTCCAGATTTCATCCCCGACCTGAATATCGACCACTTTATCGACATCCCAGAAATCAGCAGGCAGCAGGCTTGTGTTAAGGTCGACGATCTCATCAACATCCCACAGGTCATCGGGTGGTGCATTCAGTACCATAATAGAACAATCATCCCTAGGATGCACTACCGGACGCGGCTGTCCTATAGGCACGATGTCGACAGTCGGGTCGCCTGCATGCACGGCATTGGAGATGGAATCGAATAGTGGCCATGCTTCCCCCAGCTGCCGACGCACATCAGGGATGATCTCTCCTTGGCTGTAGCAATCCAAGTACTGTTCATCCAACTCCTGATCATCGTTCCCCTTTTCCATATGGAAGTTCTGATTCCAGGCTAACTGTGCAGCAACGGGCTCCGGGTCCCACACGTATTCCTCCTCGGTTTCGGCCGCAGTGGGTTCAGGCTGGTAGAAAAGCATAAAGAGTGACAGGCCATCGAGTGGATCCACCCTTGCCGCATTCCAATCTTCCTCCCATTGGTCTAACTGGGCCTGATCGACAACCGGTGCCTGAGGGAATCCCAAGAAGTATTGCTCGTTCCAGTCATTAGCAAGTTCTGCCCATTCCTTTGCTTTGTCTTCCATATCCCAGCCAACTGCCAACATGTTGACACTGAATTCTGCCGGGATAGTCACAACAGGCTTCGGGTGATGCTTTGGGGCTATATGGTCAGTGGGGTTGAATATGGTGGAGCTAGGTTGGATTATAGTGGAGGTAAGGCTGATTTGGTTGATTTAAGGGTGGCCGTTGTGCTGCGGCATGCAGTTGGTGATGACATTAGGCTTAGGAGGGGTTGGGAGAGTGCCGTTGTCCACCAAATCTTGAATTGCGTGGCGAAGGTGGTAGCAGGAATCGGTGTAATGGCCGGGCATTTGGTGATAGGCGCAGAAAGCGTTCGGGTTGTGGCTAGGGGATGGATTTTGGGGCAGTGGAGTTGGATCCATTGGTTTGAGGTGACCGGATTTGGCCAGCCTTTCTAGCACTTGAGAGAGCGGAGCTTCAAATTTGGTGAAGTTCCGGGGCTGATTACGGTTTCGGGGTTTTGGAGGGGCTTGGACCTGGTTGACATCGGCAGTGCGGTTGGAGTCTTGAGTATTGCTGCTACCGGCAGATGTGGCGTTGGCATAACTGTTACTGCCGAACAAAGCAGCGCTACTTCCTGAGTAGGCGCGCGGTTTGGCTTTGGATCCCGAGGAGGAGGAAGGAGGGTCGCTACGCGGCAGAACCCCAGTTTGGAGAGCTTCTTCGATGGCAAGGCCGGATTCGAAGAAAGTATCCCAATCGGCCCCTTGGACGAGCACCAGATTCTTAGCAAAGTCGGGCAGCAGATTACGGGAGATGATACGGATCTGATCCTTCTCACTCGGCCGATCGGTCATGACTGCAGCCTTAGTCCTCCAACGTTTGATGAAATCCGCAAAGGACTCTTTTGGATTCATCTTGGTGGATTCCAACTCTCGGGTGGTCATTTTGAGCTGGGAATTGTAGCTGTACTGGGCGAAAAAGGCCGCACCAATGTCTTCCCATGTTTTGCGCTTGGAAACGTTGAGAGATAAGAACCACTGGAAAGCTGGGCCAGCCAGAGTTTGAGGAAACAATTGGGCCATTGCCTCCTCTTCGACCCCATGCAGTTTCATTGCACCGTGGTAAGCGAGCAGGTGTGTCTTTGGATCGCCCGTCCCGTCGAACTTCGAAAAATCGGGCATTTTGAACCTTTTTGGGAGCCGTGCATTTGGAAAGGGGCAGAGACGGTCCATGTCCAACCCTCCAGCGCTGATTCTTTCGGACTTGGCGACCGACTCTTCTAGCTTGGCCATCTTGGCGATCAAGGCAGCCATTTCGGGATTTGCAGCAGGCTGTTCGGCCGGGATGTCCTCCCCAGCTGGGTTATCGCGTTCTTGCCAGTCGCCCTCTATCCTTGCGACTGGGACCCTCTCATTGATAAGAGCCTGCAGGTTAGCCATGGCGGTATCGGCCTGGTCAGCCCTTTGCTGCATGATGGCAAGGTTGTGCTGAAGATCGGCTAAGATGGTTGTGAGATTCGGTGGAGGAATATCTGCCATGTCCAGGGTTTCTGTCTTGATCGGTTTCGGAGTTACGGGTGGAGATGGAGAGTGTGGACACACGCCCCGAAAATCGCCCGATTTTGGTTTGGAATGGATATTGTTCGGGGGGCGGCCCATTTTGGAAAATAGCGCGGCGAAACGCTTTGATTCAGAGTCGCCACTCGGGTTTTAGCGGAAGAACACCCAAGGAACCGAACTCGAGAACGTTTGCTACGTTTTGCTTTGATTTGAAAAATGTTTGATTTGATTTAAAAAGGCGTAGACTGGTCCGTCGTCACCTTCGATATGGCACCCCTCTCGCCCAATCCGGAGATCGGTCTCTACTCGGGCATTTTATTAAAACTTTTGCATTTTTCTCTCATTTGATCATTTTTGGCCAGTTAGGGCGGGGGAACAGTTAATAGGGATTTAATACTGTAACACGTTGCAGTTTTTATATGACAAAAATGTTGATGGATGATGATTTGCTTGCTTGAATTAAAGTAAATGTAAGAGCATAGATTGAGAACAAGCGCTGCCAGAAGCTCAACAGGATGATGTACGCTGCCCGTCGGGTGCGTGAGCAGGCGACGTGCTGGCACGCTATGGCAAAGCCACGACACGCCAGCATACCCTGCGCACGCCACCTTCAGACTGGCGTACACTACCTTGCTGATTTCTCACAGCTCCTACTCTCAATCCTCTGGGCTCTGGAATGGACCAGTGCACACCCAGGGCAAACCACGCAGGCTATAATATTGATTATACACAGATACAGACATAATAGGATGGCCAGTAGCCAGGGAAATAGCAAGACAGACCCCATAAACAGAGTGGGGAGGAACAAGAGGCCAGGATTGAGCTAGGATGTAAGGGCCAGGCACTGGCCTTTAACAAGCGTGCCGTACGCCACCTACAGGAGCCGTACGCCAGGTTTGTGTGTTGACCAGTGTTTGGCTTTACATCATCTGGGCTCTGGATCAAGACCAGAAGTACCCCAGAGGCCTTGAGAACAAAGAAAGTACAAGTATTGAAAGCTACATTTGAACAGTTCTAAAATACAGAAAGCAATAGACTGGTTTTTAGCATGCTGTAAGGTGATGACATAAATAAGATAAGCGATAAAAGGACGTTTCATGATCCCCACGCCAGCTGTGCACATACAGCCAAAGGTGGCGTACGGCGTGGATAAGCTGGCGTGCGCCATGAAGTGGCCTCTACGACTGATTTATTTTACCAGAGAGGGGTCTGGACTAGTATCAGTTACTAGCCAGAACCCTTCTGGTTCCCCTCAGGAACTGAAAACAGAAAGCAACACAAAGGTGGTATACCTTTGGTTGCAAGAGATAGAAGAATGGATGGAGCTTTGGATGTTGAAGATGGAGGGTGTGAAGTGACTGGACGGTGGAGAGGAGTGTGTACTGAGCTTCTCTTTCTCTCTTTCCTTCAATGGGAGAATAAAGAACAAGAGAGAAGAGAGGGATGGGCTTGGTTTCTTAAATGAGGTTAACCTTTGCAAATGAATGCAAGGGCTTGCATTTATAGAGGAAAGAGGCTGAGATCAGGGGTGATCAACTGGGGTTAGGGGCTTGGTTAGGTTTAGAGGGAGCCTCCCATGCATTTAATGCATGGGACTTGTTGATGGGGCATGTAGGAGAGAGAGGGGGACGTTCCCTGCAGAATGCAATGATCAGGAGGCTCTGCGCCGTACTGAGACGGTTGCAAAGTTTCGAGCACGTGACAGAAAAGCAGTGATTTGACCGGTCTTGACCATGCGTACGCCACCTGTGACCTACCGTGCGCCAGGTCAAACTCAGTCAACGGTCGATGATCGACACGTGGCAAGTACTGGCGCACGCCAACGAGAAGGTGGCGTAAGCAAGGTATGGCTTTGCTGAGGTTCATTGGGCTCGAGATTTGAAGGGTTTGAAGTGGGCTTTGAAAGCGGGCTTTGAAGGTGGAGGATCCAACATCTAAAGCTCAAATCCATCCATCGAATCTGGACTGTTCTCGACCGTTTATCATCATCGGGTCAACAACGGAAATAACAAGGACTAATCCGGACAGTCCAGAATGGGGTGTCTACAGAAGCCCCCCTTTGACGGCACTTGGAGCACCATTCGGTTGAAGTGGAGACAAGTAACGTCAAAGGTTGTCTAGACACCCGACTCCGGACTATTCTGAGCAAGACAAAGAAGGCATGAACTTTAAAGAACCTGATCGATGAGTTCAGCCCGACATATTATTTTGAGAAAGACTGCTGCTCGCGGAGGGCAGAAATTGGACGAGTGGACCGTCGTTGAATTTGAGATTGGACGAGTGGACCGTCGTTGAATTTGAAATTGGACGGGTGGACCGTCGTTGAATTTGAAATTGGACGCGTGGACCGTCGTTGCATTTGAAATTGGACGCGTGGACCGTCGTTGCATTTGAAATTTGGACGGGTGGACCGTCGTTGAATTTGAAATCGGACGGGTGGACCGTCGTTGAATTTGAAATCGGACGGGTGGACCGTCGTTGAATTTGAAATTGGACGGGTGGACCGTCGTTGCATTTGAAATTGGACGGGTGGACCGTCGTTGCATTTGAAATTGGACGGGTGGACCGTCGTTGCATTTGAAATTGGACGGGTGGACCGTCGTTGTATTTGAAATTGGACGGGTGGACCGTCGTTGCATTTGAAATTGGACGGGTGGACCGTCGTTGCATTTGAAATTGGACGGGTGGACCGTCGTTGCATTTGAAATTGGACGGGTGGACCGTCGTTGAATTGAAATTGGACGGGACTCTGCTTAGGGAGTAAACCCACCAGTGGTACAAACAAGCACTGGGCCATCCGGGGCCTTAGTTGTGGAGGGAAATTCGATCCAAAGCCTTTTGGGCTCACGGCCCATTACAGGGTGGCGTACGGTATGTATGACCCGGCGTACGCCAGGAATCTTGGTTTGCCCGGTCCAGATCCAGGCCCAGACTCGGCCCAGCACGGTCCTTACGTCGTATAACTTCTGCAGAATGTCCGAAACCGCTCTAGGCGACGGTTTGAACTCCCAAACACTTCAAAAACTCTCTCATTCCCCCATTCTCCCATTCTTCTTCCAAAACCCAACTACCCACGTGCATCCATGGCGGAAACCGGTGGCGGCAATGGCGGGAACAGCGGCGATGGGGGCAGTGGTGACATCGGAGAGGGAGCAAGCCGAGCAAGGGGTGAAATCGAGATTTCGAGGCCCCGAATCGACGATCAAGCGATGGGGAGGGCCTCGTCGAGTACTGGTGCAGCGAACAGAGGCGGCGGAGACGGCGATGGTGGCCATGCAGCGGAGGAGGTCGACGGCGACGGGCGGCGTACGCCAGGGTCGACCGACCGTACGCCACCCGCCGTTGAGACAGGGGGCCCACACGTGCGGCGATTGGACTTTGAGAGCGGTGTAGAGGGCTTGATCGTGACTGGCATGGGCTCAGTCGGGGCCGGCAGAGGCGGTGGTGATGTTGGTGAGGGCAGTAGTCGGCCGGAGACGCCGAGGAGAGATCCGGCTCGGGGCAAGGATATTGTGGCGAAGAGGGATGCTCCCATTGGGGGACCCACAGGGCCAGCAGAGTTCAGACCCGCAGCGGGGTCCTCAGCGCATGTTCCCATTACGCGCGGGGACTTCGCGGAGTTTGTGACGGAGGAGGTGCTTGATCGGCTGCTGAGAGAGAATCCGGCGGTGGTGGAGGCGGTGATGTCAGCCCGAGAGGAGAGGCTGAGACAGGTCGCGCAGGCTCGGGAGGAGGAGCGCCTGCGGGTTGAGGCCGAGAGGGCCAAGGCAGCGGAGGATGCTTTTGTACGAGAGACTGAGGTGGTTGAGCAGGCCCAGGAGGAGGGTGGTCTGGCTCGTGAGCGAGCGGTAGCGCGGGCAGAGACGATGCGGGCTGCAGGCCGCCCGGCTTTTGAGGCAGGGGCCTATGTTCCCCCAGAGCCACATTTGTTTATACCGTCCGGGTTTGAGAGTTACATTCCCCGACGCGATGATTACGACGCAGAGCTTGTGCTGCGGGACCCGGAGTGGCACTTGTCAGTGGACTGGGCGCAGGTATTCCTTTGAACTCCACCTTTGACTTACTACTATGCTTGTACTTAGTTTCACTTGTGCATGATGTTAGATAGCATAGTGACATGTGCATGCCTGATAGCTTGACTTGGTAGATAGAACTTGGGGTAGAACATGCTCGAATTTGACCGTAGGCTTGCTAGCACCTTGATAAGAATCACATGATAACAAACTTGAATCGACCGTAGGTTGCCTCGACTTGTTAACTCTGTAGAACTCGAATTCGACTGATGAAATGCCATGCTCTTGATTCGACTAAATACTTGTCTCTTTTGAGAAAAGGATCGACTGAAATAGGATACCTTATATCTTTGATTCGACTGAGCAGAACGCCTTGCGTACATAGAATATCATGCTCTCGAAATGACCTGCTTCGACTTCATAGTAGACACAGACCTTGAATTCGACCATAGAATGCTGAATGCCCTTTTGAACTGAACCTTGATTCGACTGCTTGTTATGGTATGCATGCTAATGGAAACTCTTGTTCTTTTGCTTTTATGGTGTGCAGAGGACGAGAGGCGGTACACGGGGGCATGGCGGTCCTGCTAGTTCCCTTGAGTTGTACAGAGGGCTGCCCGAGCGGGTCAGGTCCTTGGTGGATGCTGCAGGGTTCAGGCCGTTCATCCTGACACAGACGGCCACGCTCAGCGACCACGCCCTGCTCACGGCGCTGGCTGAGAGGTGGTGGGATGCCTCCAACACTTTCCACCTTCCGATCGGGGAGATGACTGTGACTCCGGCGGACTTTGCTGCTTTGACAGGTTTGAGGGTAGGAGGGGAGCCTATCCCTTTTGACACGGGGATACACAGAGACCCGGAGGCGTTGCAGTGGTTCTTGGGCTTTGTGCCCGTGGGTATCTCGGAGACATTCACCCATGATCAGTTCCACTGGCGTTTGAAGGACAGGGTCCCGCACTCGGAGCAGGAGGAGGAACAGATGGCGAGGGCCTACTTGCTGTACTTGTTCGGGGCGTCGCTGTACCCCAACAAGAGGTCCACGGTGCACCTGGCCTACTTACCGGCCTTGTTTGACCTACGCTCGGCGGGCAGGTACGACTGGGGAGGTGCTGCTCTGGGGACATGCTATGGCTTCATGGGAGAGTTCTCTCGGCGGAAGAAGGCGATAGCCGGCCTCTGGAGGGTGTGGGAGGTAAGAAAAACAAACTCGTAACCTTTACTTTTCTGAGTATTGTCCTTTCTTTTGAAATTCAACTGCTGTACTGATGCTTTGATTGTTTGAACTTGCAGCTATGGGCATACGAGGTGCTGAAGATGTACCCTCCGGAGAACTCCTGCCCGAACTTGAAGATGCTTCCCCGTGCTCTGATATGGGGGCCACAGTACAGAGGCAAGAAGGCGGCGAGGGGTAGCCTCCAGGCCTTCCGGGCGTACCTTGACGAGCTGTCGAGCACCCAGGTAGAATTGAAATTTTTATCGCCTACTTTCGCCTTTGAATTGCTTCAATGCTGTCGCTGATCGACTGTTTGTTGCTTGATGGTTGAATGCTTGCAGGTGGAGTGGGACCCTTGGAGGACTACGGAGGCTGAGCCGGAGTACCTTTCTCGGAGCAGGGTGGTAGGCGCGAGCCGCGTGCTGCTGGAGTCGATTTTCGGGTGGCAGTGGTACCTAGGGGACCGAGTGACACGACAGTCACTTGAGGCTTCAGAGTTTGTGGTGCCGGGTCCACTTCCGCCTCGTGCTTCACACACGGACCAGTACACGCTGGCTGAGCTGCAGCGCTTCACCGTCCCGGCAGGCCTTAGTGCTTTCTTGAGGCCCGAGCGTGACTATGCTGTCTACCAGAGGCAGTACTTGGCGGGGCCACTTGGGATTGTCGAGCACGGAGCTGTGGAGGCTGAGGCTAGAGCAGCGGGAGAGGAGAGGCGCGGGCAAGGCAGGACTGCCCGCTCGAGGGAGAGGAGTGAGCCTGCTAGGGCGACGGGCCTTCCTCGGCTTTCTTGGACACTGGCTGTGCGGGACGCTCAGGGAGAGGAGGCGACCGTTCAGTTCGAGCCCGCTAGGAGAGAGCCCGAGGAGATCACAGGACCGGTACGATACTATAGCATCCCTTGCATTTCCCTTGTTCACTCTGATTTGCATATGTATACCTGTCTTGCAAACTGACTTGACCATTTATTGTAATACAGGCCCCGATGGAGTGGGTGAGAGAGGCGGTGCGCCTGATGAAGGCCATGGAGAAGGAGTTCCACCGAATTGCCAGCGGTGCCCAGTTGCGGCTGCAGTATCCACCTCCAGTTCCAGCTCCTACTGTGCGGCCTCAGGTATGACTTTGAAACTTTGATAGAATAATGTCCTGCTTTCACATTTCAATATATATGCAATATGTACACAAATGTTGATAAGCTAAATGTAATGCAGGGGCAGGCTAGGGCGGCTCCTAGGAGGAAGAGCGTGAGGCCACCGCCTCAGAAGCAGATAGCACCGAGCTCATCTCGACCAGCAGCGAGCACTCAGAGAGGAGTACACATTGCGACTGCTAGCGAGGATCTCCCATTCCGCCGGGAGCTGAGGAAGAGGTCCGCGGAGAAGAGGCCTGCTGAGGGGCCTATGCAGAAGAAGAGGAGAGAGGAAGAAGAAGCAGAAGAGGAGGAGGAGAGCACATCCCTCAGCAGCGACTCTGACTCCGTAGAGGACCCTCGGTTCCGGATAGACCCGCGCGAGCTGGTAGAGAGCGAGGAGGAGGAGGACGACGAGGACCTTTTTGACGACTGAGGGCTATCATTGAGCCTTAGTCTATTTTGCTGTTTGACTTTTGATACACTGATTCGTTGACATTTGGGCCTGCGTGCCTTTTGACTTGTAGGCGAGTGTGCCTTAGTACATTCTGAGTCTGCTCGGGCCATTGTGCCGCTTGATACATTCCCACCTTTTGCTTTTTAGGATTTTGACATATTACACATGGTAGAAATAATATCTGCATTTTCTGTTTGCCGGTTCCTTTAGTTATTGAATTTCGTGTTTCAAAGAACGAGCAAACCATCCCCTAACATCTAACATGCATTGATGATAGTTCTGAATCGACACAGACACTTGCATACGCGCAAAAATGGGTCTAGCTCGAAGAAAAAGGTACAGATACGCCCCAGGATACGAGATATACCCCAGACACGCGGAGGATACGGGAAAATTGGTATTGATGGACCAAATTCTATATTCCTCCAAAACAGAAGAAACTGACACTTTGAATAGACTATATAGATGTACAATGACCTGTACAAACCATTGAAACCGGTAGAAACGTCCCGGTTTAAGGAAAATACCGCAAAAAGGCTAAAAATGTCGCAAAAATGGACATAAGACGCAAAAGATGACTCGATATGGTCCCGGACCGAAACCGACACCCCCGTGCAGTCACACAAGTCCTATGTGACATGTACGGTGTGACAAAGCTTGGCAAAACCCTACAAAACGAATTTCGACCCTCCGTATCCTCGATTTTGGTCCGACACGGGCCTTCAGGGGCCCAAAATCTTCGACAGACGCGGCTTTTAGGATCCAATGCTTTGCTGCAGTCCCAAATGATGTTTGAAACTTGTAGGCATCAGGAAATAGCCAAAACAAGCCTTGTATTTGAAAACGACCACGCGAGGGCAGCTGCTGGTGGAAACTGGTTTTCTGGTGCACATACATACCGTACGCCAGGTCTATGAGCCCGTACGCCATGTTGGTAAAAACCATGTGTACGCCAGCTTTGGGGTGGCGTACGCCATGTTCCTGTGAGTCAGGTCCACTTGACTGACCAACTGTCCTTTTTCAGGGGGCGTTTTGTTTCCATCCCCACACGGTTTCCCCACGGCTTCTGAGAGTTCAGGGGGCAGTGTACTTGGCATAAGGGTCTTTGGAGGCTAGCTATTTGTTTCCATGCTCCAAGCATTCTACAACGGTCACTTTGAAGGCCTATAAAGCTGGGGTGCCTTCTTCAGGGCATTCTCAGCACCAACTACTCCCCCATTCTTTGCATACACACTGCTTTGTCCATGGATAATCCCCTCCCAACACTGCTCAAGCCTTGGCTAGTGTCCTTTTTGGGTGTTGATTGGCTCAACTTCCAATACCATGGGCTTTCTTCTTTTCGCTTTCTTCGACATGTGCCGATCCGCCCGACGCTGCTGTGGGCCGCCCTGAGATTTTGGGACCCGGACGTCCACGTCTTCCGTTTCGGCGATGATGAGATGTGCCCGACCGTGGAGGAATTTCAGGCGTACCTCCGCACCTACGCGTCCCCGACGCTCGTTGTTCCTCCATACCAAGTGAGCATGCCAAAGCTGCTGGCTAGCTCGCTTGGAATTCCTCGGGGGCTGGCGAACACGATCCTGGATGGTGGCCAGGTGAACATTATTCGGCTGGTTGAAATGTACAGCCCAGATGTTGACTTGAACAGCCCGAATAGCGACGAAGTTCAAGCACGTCGGCGCTTCGCCCTGGTTATCTGCCTGCTTGCGGCTTACTTGTTTGTTCCTGCTGACGGGCGGGTCAGCCCTTCCCTGGTGAGTGTGGCTGCTCAAATGGGGGATCGCAAGAACGTGATTCCCATGGTCCTGGCTGAGACACTCTTGGGTCTGGATTTAGTGAGCACGGGCCAATCGGCCGTTTTCAGCGGGAGCCCGCTCTTGCTTCAGGTAAACTCACTCAGCTCACCTTTTTCTGGTTTTTCGCACATTCTCGTTTTACCTCGACACTCGGCTTAGGCTGCTGCCTAGCTTCTTACTTGTCTTTTCGCTCGGGCTTTATCTGACTCCTTACTTGTTTTACCACTCATGCAGTTGTGGCTGTCGGACAAGTTGAACCTTTTGCATCCACCGGCAGCGGGCTGGAACCTATTTCCGAAACGGATTCATCAGAGGGAAATGCGGTATCCTGATTTGAATGTGGAGGGCTGGTATGAATTCATGCTGGAAATGCAGCCCGATGAAATTGCTTGGAGGTGTCCGTGGCTAGACCTTGCAGACATGACCATCCATTCTGATGGCTTTGACAGGGTGGTCATTGCGGGGCTGACCAGCTTCACATTCTATATCCCTGGGCGGATCCTTCGCCAACTAGGCGCTTCACAGGAGAATACCCGAATCAGCACCGGGGGCTTCCGTATTCCCAATTTCAATGCTCAGACGCTGGGCGGTTATCAGAGGCGCTGGGGCCTGAGGGTTCTCCAGGCGGAGATGCCAGATTTCAACCCTCGGCTAAAGAGTCGCTACAGACAGTGGCTGAGAGCAGATGTGCATGCAAGAACAAATATGGGCTGACTCCAAACCACTTTGCTGTACTTAGAATAAGCTGTGAGCCGTTAGGCTTCTCAAGCATTTTGTTCTGTTTTTCATGCTTCATTTCTTTTAAGGCTTTTATGCTCAGCTTGTGTATTAGAAATAGTAATTTTGCGAAACAAAGCTAAAAGATGAAGGGTTTCCCCCTTTTGAATTCTCCTACGTGACTCCTAGTCCGCCCTTTTGAATCTTTGAACCATCTCGGCCTTGTTACAAACCCAAAATGTCAGGCCGGGGATCAGCTTGATAGAATATGACCGGGTCTCATTGTGAGACTGCCTACGTATCCCTTTGCAGGGAATCAGGTCAGAACGTAGTTCAGGCAAGGGTTCGCTCGTGTATTTTACCTCTCCTTTTACGCTCTAACTTTTGCCTAGAACCGCCTTAACAGGTTTTCGGTCTAGCGAGCTTTTTGACTTTGCCTATTTATTTTTGCCTAGACCGCCTCCTTAGGTTTTCGGTCTAGCAGGCTGCTCTAACTTTTGCTTGGAATCGCCCACCCTTGTGGTTTTCGATCCAACGAGCATCTCTCAAGGATAGTAGCGCTTGAGCTGATCCAGGTTGACCAAGGTACTGAATTCATTGCCGTCGAGATCGATGAGCTTGGCAGCACCCCCAGATAAGATGGTTTTGATGATGTATGGCCCAGAACGCTTTGGCCGGAACTTGCCACGAGGATCGAATACTGGAGCCCGAATCTCCTTTGTGACCATATCCCCTTCGATCAGACCTCTCGACTTCACTTTCTTGTTGAATGCCCGGGCAATTCGACGCTGATACCCTTGAACATGATACAGAGCACGGAGCCTTCTTTCATCAAACATCATAAGCTCGACGAACCTTCCACTCAACCATTCAGCTTCCTCAAGCCCACTTTCAGTCATGACTCTTAGGGACGGAATTTCAAGCTCAATGGGGAGTACAGCTTCCATTCCATAGACTAAAGAGAACGGGGTTGCGCCTGTGGAAGTGCGAATCGAAGTGCGGTACCCCCAGAGGGCCAGCGGTAGCAGTTCGTGCCAATCCCTTGCAGACTCAGCAGTCTTTTTGATGATCATCTCGACATTTTTGTTGGCAGCCTCGACAGCCCCGTTCGTCTGCGGCCGGTAGGCTGTTGAATGATGGACCTTGATTCCAAATTCCTCGAACAGCTCCAAAACCCTACCCTTGAAGTGGCTTCCATTGTCTGAAACGAATGCCTGAGGTACCCCATACCGGTAGATGATGTTCTTTCGAATGAACTGCGCGACTTGAACAGTTGTCAGGGTCTTATAAGATTCAGCCTCGACCCACTTAGTGAAGTAGTCGATGGCTACTAATATGAACTTGTGGCCGTTCGAAGCAGAAGGGTTGATCATCCCGATGACGTCGATTCCCCATACTGAGAAAGGCCAAGGCGAGGTCATACCAAAAAGCTCAGTTGGAGGAACATGCTGCAGATTAGCATGGATTTGGCATTTATAGCAACGTCGCACATAATCAATACATTGAGATTCCATGGTAGACCAAAAATAACCCTGCCTGAGGATTTTTCTTGCGAGCATGACGCCGCTCATGTGAGGACCGCAGACTCCTTCGTGAATCTCCTCCATTATCCGTGTTGCTTCGGTACCGTTCACACACAGCTTGTGCATCCCGCAGTGAGACCTTCGATACAACTTTCCCCCGCAGATGACGTACTGAGCAGCCAAACGTTGCAAAGCGATCCGATCCTTCCTTGTAGCCCCAGCGGGAAACTCCCCGCGCTCCACAAAGTTCCAGATGTCATGGTACCAGGGTAGGCCATCATCGACATCATCGATGGCGTTAATGTATTCATAAGCGGGCAGGTCCCTTTGTTCGATCACAATTGGCCGCATTCTGACCCCTGTCGGCAGTTCGATCATTGAAGCCAAGGTCGCCAAGGCATCGGCGAACTGATTCCTCAAGCGAGGGACATGGGTGAAAGTCACCTTATTGAAGCGAGGAATCAGTTCCTCCAAGTCTTGGTGATAAGGCTTCAGCTTTTCCTCGCGAACCTTCCAATCTCCATTGGCCTGGGACACCACCAAGTTCGAATCTCCGATAACCTCGAGTTTCTCAACTCCCAGTGCAATTGCTGCCTCCATTCCGACGATGCAGGCCTCATACTCGGCTTGATTGTTGGTAACATCGAAATTCAGTTTGAACGCGAGCGGAATATGAGCGCCGGCGGGCGTGATTAGCAGCACCCCGATTCCGAACCCCTTCTGATTAGCAGCCCCGTCGAAATACAGCGTCCATATTTCTTCAGTCACGGTTAGTACATCCTCGTCTGGGAAATTGAAATTCACATCCTCCGGCCCCTCAACTGGGTGATCTGCCAAGAATTCTGCCACGGCGCGGCCTTTTACTGACTTCCTCGTGACATGCTGGAGATCGAACTCAGCCAGCAGAAGCAACCAACGTGCTAGCTTATGGGTGAGCGCTGGCTTCTCGAATAGATATTTGATGGGGTCCATCCGAGAAATCAGCTTCACCGAATAGGCTAGCATGTAGTGTCTAAGCTTTTTGGTAGCCCAAACTAGTGCCCAGCATGTCTTTTCCAAAGGGGTATATCGCTCTTCGCTTCCCACCATTTTCTTGCTCAAATAGTAGATGGCCTTCTCGACTCTGTTTTCCCCTTCCTGCGCTAGCAGACACCCCATTGCCGTTGGTGTCACAGATAAGTACAGAATCAGCGGTTGTCCTGGCGTAGGCGGCATCAGTACTGGCGGATTCTGTAAGTAGGTTTTGATTGACTCGAAAGCGGCTTGGCACTTGTCTGTCCACTCGAATGGGACATTTTTCTTGAGTAAGCGGAACAACGGTTCACAAGTCGGAGTCAATTTGGCGATGAATCGGCTGATAAACTGAACCTTTCCCAGAAAACTCCGCACTCCCTTCTCGGATTGCGGGGGCTCCATTTCGAGAATTGCTTTGATCTTAGACGGGTCGACCTCGATTCCTCTCTTGGTGATCAGAAACCCTAACATTTTACCTGCCGTAACCCCAAATGTGCACTTCTGCGGGTTGAGACGCACGTTGTACTTTCGAAGCCTTTCGAGAAACTGCCTGAGCGAGGGGAGATAGTCCTTTTCCTCTTTTGCCTTTACGATCATGTCGTCCACATACACCTCGACCGTCTTGTGGATGAAGTCATGGAACAAAGTTGTTTGAGCCCTTTGGAAAGTGCAACCGGCATTCTTGAGCCCAAATGGCATTTTCACGTAACAGTAGGTCCCCCATTCTGTGACGAACGTTGTTTTCTCCTGATCCTCTGGGGCCATGAAGATCTGATTGTAACCTGCGAACCCGTCGACAAAGGAGAGCAAGGCATGCCCCGCCGTGTTGTCCACAAGCACATCAATGTGAGGCAAGGGAAAACTATCTTTGGGGCTTGCCTTGTTCAAGTCCCTGAAATCGACACAAACCCGGATCCTTCCATCCTTCTTGGGTACAGGTACGATGTTGGCGACCCATTGGGGGTATTCAGCAACCCTCAGGAATCCTGCGTCGATCTGTTTGGTGACCTCTTCCTTGATCTTCTGAACCCAGTCCGGCCTCATTCTTCGGAGCTTTTGCTTGACAGGAACGGCTCCTGGTGTTAACGGAATCCGGTGCTGTACTATCTCGGGATCGATACCAGGCATGTCGGCGTGAGACCAGGCAAAAACCTCGAAGTATTCCTTGAGTGCTTCAATGGTACCATCATGATTTTCCGGGGATAAGTTTGAACCGATTTGCATGATACGGGGGTCATCCTCATCTTTCAGATTTATTGAAATTACTTCTTCTTTTAGAGGCTGAGCATGCCTTTCGTCTTCCCTTTCGATGAGGGAACGCAACTCGGCCGGGATGTTCCCGTCAAAGTCGATTCCTTCATCGTCGGGGTCGACACAGTTTATGTAAAAGTCAGCAAAGTAATCGGAAGCAGGATCATTCATTTCATAAAACCCGGAGGGGTTGCCAAGTACAGTCGACTCAAACTCAAAGTAAAAGCTATGACGTGGAGGGCCGAGAGGCACAAGCTCCGACTCTGAGCTAGACTTAGACTCGACAGACTCTGTGTCAGATTCAGATACATCGTCAATGCATGTTAGACGGGGAGTAAAAATGCAGTTATTAAGACTACCCTTTGCTTCGACGATGAGGGAGGTTGGATCGTTGAGAAGATCTGGAGAGTCGGGCCCAAGCATCAGCACTTCAGCCTCATCTTCCTTGCCAACCAAACCCACTTGGGAGAACAGCCCCTCTAGGCCCCCTTGATCAAAAGCGACCAGCCAGTCAGCCTTTTCCTTGATTGCGACCAACTGCTTCTTGAACTCCTTTGCAGCCAGTTCTTCCTTTGCAATTTCCTCTTCGTCATCAGACCAGGTGTCGGCGGCGAAGATCTCAAAGCCCGGAAGCCAAGTCTTAGTCACTTGATCCCAAAACGGTTCAGCCTGCCCCAGATAAGCAGTGCCTCCTCCTTCACGGACGAAATAGCTGTCAGGGTTACCATAAAGGGTCCGAGGTTTTCCCGTGCCTTTCCCTATTTTGGCCTTTTTGGTGGGGGGAGTGTATCCCAGGCCAAAGCGGCCTTCGGTAAAGGGAAAGACAGGGAACTCAGCGATCCCTTGCTGGTTGATCCCGAGTCCTAAGCCAGGCATGAATGACATCTTCCTCATGATTTCGAGGGCAGTAGAGCTGATTATGAAGTCGTCATCCATGACAATGGACAGGACTGAGCCTGAGGTGTCGAAAGCAAAACCTCCAAAGTCTGAGTCTTCTTCCCCGTGCATGATTCCCAAAATCGGCGTCCCAGAGTCGCCGCAGATAGTTATAGTCCCAGTAGGTAGTCCCAGCATGACTTTCTGGTGGAGAGTCGACGGTACAGCCATGATGTCCGCCCTATGCAGCCACGGCCTTCCCAACAGCAGGTTGAAGGTGGCGGGGATGTCGACCACATGGAACTCTACGTCCATTTCAAAACCCTCGGCATCAAGCTTCAGTATGAGAGTTCCCTCGACCACGCGGCGTGTGTTGTCATAGGCCTTGACGGCCAGATTGGAAGGTGTGAGGTCAGCCTTGTGAGCCCTAGACGGTAAGCAACCCTCATTGGACAGACGTTGATTGCAGATCCGTTATCGATCAACACGGTTGGAACCCAATGTCCTCTGCATTTGAGAGTGATGTGCAACGGGCGGTTGTGAGCAGTTCCATCAACAGGCAGATCCTTTTCGGTGAAAGTGACAGAATGCTTGGACAGCAAAGGCAAGACTAGGGCAACCATGGCCTCCGCAGTGATGTCCGCTGGTACAGTAAGACGGGCTAGAGCTGCGGACAGCCTTTCTCGATGCTCCTTTGACGAAGATATCAGACCCCAGACAGAGACGGCGGCAGGAATCCTTTCCAGCTGTTTCAGAATAGCATCCTCTTCAGGCACCCCGCTAGGAATGGCCGGAGTGTTCTTTTGTGCAGAGGAAATAGTGGGTCTTTGATCACCACCGGGATTGGACGAGCTTCCAGCCGAAAGATTGGGTGGTTGGAAGACTCGGCCGCTCCTAGTGACATTAGCGACCTCCCACCAAGGCGATGTGTCCACGAAATCCCAGAAATCAGCAGGCACTTCTTCTAGCTTGCGCTTCCCCTTGTCGATCGATGCAACCTGGTCCGAAGCCATAACCCATTCCAGATCACTCATGACTTGTCCTTCCCAAGGGGCCGGATCCTGTGCGGCAGCTTCCTCAAAAGGCGTCCCCGGGTTGGTGACGAATGGTACATCCCAAAGGCCCCCGTCCACTAAAGCAGTATCGACGGTCCAGATTTCATTCCCGACCTGAATATCGACCACTTTGTCGTCGTCCCAAAAATCAGCCGGCAGCGGGCTTGTGTTGAGGTCAACAATCTCATCAACATCCCACAGGTCAACGGGAGGGGCGTCGAGGACCATGATTGAGCAATCCTCCCTCGGAGATGTCAAGGGGCGTGGTTGATCCAAAGGGACGATGTTGAAGGTTGGCCCCACCACAAGGTCGTACTCGTGCACGGCATCCGAGAGTGTATCAACCAGAGGCAGAAAAGCTCCCAGCCAGCGGGGCTCATCGGAAGCAGCTCCCCCTTCGGCGCGAAAGTCTTGCTCATCTATGTCATTGCTGGCATCACCCTCTCCCATGCTGAGATTCTGAAGGTCGACGGGCTGTACAACTTCAGGTTCCACACTCCATATGTATTCCGCGTCTTCCTCTGCGGGCAAGGCGGGCTCTGGTTGGTAGAAAAGCATGAATAGCGACAGGCCATCGAGTGGATCCGCCCTTGTCGCGATCCAATCTTCCTCCCATTGGTCTAACGGAGCTTGATTGTCAGCCGGTACTTGAGGGAATCCCAAGAAGTGCTGCTCGTTCCAGTCATTAGCAAGCTCTGCCCATTCCCTTGCGTTGTCCTCCATATCCCAGCCAACTGCCAACATGTTGATACTGAATTCCGCCGGGATGGCCACAACAGGTTTCGGGTGGTGTGCTGGGGCTATATGGTCAGTGGGGTTGAATATAGTGGAGCTAGGTTGGATTATAGTGGGGGTAAGGCTGATTTGGTTGATTTGAGGGTGGCCGTTGTGCTGCGGCATGGAGTTGGTGATGACATTAGGCTTAGGAGGGGTCGGGAGAGTGCCGTTGTCCACCAAGTCTTGGATCGCATGGCGGAGACGGTAGCAAGAATCGGTGTGATGGCCAGGCATTTGGTGATAGGCGCAGAAAACATTCGGATTGTGGCTGGGGGATAGATTTTGGGGCAGTGGAGTTGGATCCATTGGTTTGAGGTGACCGGATTTGGCCAACCTTTCTAGCACTTGAGAGAGTGGAGCTTCAAACTTGGTGAAGTTCCGGGGCTGGTTACGGTTTCGGTGCTTTGGAGGGGCTTGTACCTGGTTGACATCAGCAATGTGGTTGGAGTCCTGAGTGTTACTGTTACCGGCAGAGGCGGCGTTGGCATAACTGCTGCTGCCGAACAACGCAGCGCTGCTTCCTGAGTAAGCGCGAGGTTTAGCTTTGGATCCCGAGGAGGAGGAAGGAGGGTCGCTGCGCGGCAAAACCCCAGTTTGGAGTGCTTCTTCGATGGCAAGGCCGGATTCAAAGAAAGTGTCCCAATCGGCCCCTTGGACTAGCACCAGATTCTTAGCAAAGTCGGGCAGCAGATTACGGGAGATGATTCGGATCTGATCCTTCTCACTCGGCCGATCGGTCATGACTGCAGCCTTAGTCCTCCAACGCTTGATAAAATCCGCAAAGGACTCTTTTGGGTTCATCTTGGTGGACTCCAACTCCCGGGTGGTCATTTTGAGTTGGGAGTTGTAGCTGTACTGGGTGAAGAAGGCCGCACCGATGTCTTCCCATGTTTTGCGCTTGGACACGTCAAGAGATAAGAACCACTGGAAAGCCGGGCCAGCTAGAGTTTGAGGAAATAATTGGGCCATTGCCTCCTCCTCAACCCCATGCAGTTTCATCGCGCCGTGGTAAGCGAGCAGGTGTGTCTTTGGATCACCCGTCCCGTCGAACTTCGTAAAGTCGGGCATTTTGAACCTTTCCGGGAGCCGTGCATTTGGAAAGGGGCAGAGACGGTCCATGTCCAACCCTCCGGCGCTGATTCTTTCGGACTTGGCGACCGACTCTTCTAGCTTGGCCATTTTGGCGATCAAGGCTGCCATTTCGGGATTTACGGCAGGCTGTTCGGCCGGGATATCCTCCCCAGCTGGGTTCTCACGTTCTTCCCGGCCGCCCTCTATCCTTGCGACTGGGACCCTCTCATTGATAAGAGCTTGTAGGTTGGCCATGGCGGTATCGGCCTGGTCAGCCCTTTGCTGCATGATGGCAAGGTTGTGCTGAAGGTCGGCTAAGAGGGTTGCGAGATTCGGTGGAGGAATATCTGCCATGTCTAGAGCTTCTGTCTTGATCTGTTTCGGAGCTATGGGCGGAGATGGAGAGGATGGAGGAGATTCGTGCGGAGTGGTCGGCGGCGAATCCTCCTTGGACAGAGTGCAGAGTTGTGCTTCCGTTGTAACTGACCCAAAAGCAAACCCCAGAGCAATTCCTCAAACAATCCCCGCAGACGGTCCCAAGTAGGTTTGGCTCTTGATTTCGAAGCTCCCCATGGTTCAGCTGAACAGCAAAATAGATGGGCTCAATGACAGCCTGCAACAGTTTATTTTGAAAAAGAAATGAAAGAAAATGATCATGCCAACGTCGTCGGTGTCCTCCTAGACTCTAACACTAGAGGGAGTCCAACTCATGCTGTTAGGACGCTGCCATAGAATCCTCAGATTTCTTTTTCGACGGTGTATCCTTGTTTGAATCGATGGACATTAAAGGATGTCAAGACAATCTAAGTCTTTTGACCATTCCTTTATCGAAGTTTCAACTTTGGAGGTCGGAACAACTCGATGCAGATGGCGTGATACCATAACCGAGGTGGCGTAAGCAGCACTGTGCCGGAGCCTTGATGGTGTAAGTGATTAGCACTTTAACCTGGATGGTGTGGGCATCACGACATCCTTTTCGCTGTTCCTGATTTTCTGTTTGAAACTTCGACCAGGTTTAGACAATGGACTTAAATAGTCCTGATTTCCCAAAGTCTCGCTTGACTCAAGGATTTTGGGAATTAATAACGCGCAACATCGAGATGCGCGACTCTTCATCGGTCCATGGCAGGGTCCTAATAATCACGAGACGGACTCGAGACAGACCTAAAAGCCGCCCTAGCATGCTCCTACGCAAACCGGGATGTATGTATGTACAGGCATGCGACAAGGAAAGCAGTAACACATAGACAGTTTATGGGGGTTAGATGCAAGTAATCCTACCCTGCAGGTTCCTGTCTTAGGTTGAAAGGTTCTAGTGCTTTGTACACATGACGAGGCTGGTTTTGGCTGAAAGGGGTTCCTCTGACTAGAGCCGCGGTATACCTCCCACTGTAATGCGTGTAGCAAAGCAATGGTCGAACGGCATTACGACTCATCATCGTCCAAGGTTGTTGGGCATTCGAGGACCCCGGGCTCCAGTAAACTGTGCCGGTTACCCAAAACACCTCAACGGGGCTTATCCAACATCGATGCAAGTGAAAAACGCCAAAGTTTGACTGAGAGAGAAATGCAAAATTTTAAAAATGCCTTTTGAAGCTTGGCTCACTTTTATTGACCAATACTTAGACAAAACTACATAAGTGAACAATAGTAAAAGCCCCAGTTCGGATTTGGTCGGATGCTGAGATCCTGTTACGTTACCATTCCGTTCTTCAGCAGCGCAGAGCGTACTGTTTTGCCAGGCTTTTGAAGATTGTTCATTTATGTATTAATGTCTAAATTTTAGTCAATGCAATGATCCCCAGCAGAGTCGCCACTGTGGACACACGCCCCGAAAATCGCCCCGATTTTGGTTTGGAATGGATATTGTTCGGGGGGCGGCCCATTTTGGAAAATAGCGCGGCGAAACGCTTTGATTCAGAGTCGCCACTCGGGTTTTAGCGGAAGAACACCCAAGGAACCGAACTCGAGAACGTTTGCTACGTTTTGCTTTGATTTGAAAAATGTTTGATTTGATTTAAAAAGGCGTAGACTGGTCCGTCGTCACCTTCGATATCTGAGGTTCGGGAGCCAGGTTACGAGAGGGGAAGGGTTTTATGGCACCCCTCTCGCCCAATCCGGAGATCGGTCTCTACTCGGGCATTTTATTAAAACTTTTGCATTTTTCTCTCATTTGATCATTTTTGGCCAGTTAGGGCGGGGGAACAGTTAATAGGGATTTAATACTGTAACACGTTGCAGTTTTTATATGACAAAAATGTTGATGGATGATGATTTGCTTGCTTGAATTAAAGTAAATGTAAGAGCATAGATTGAGAACAAGCGCTGCCAGAAGCTCAACAGGATGATGTACGCTGCCCGTCGGGTGCGTGAGCAGGCGACGTGCTGGCACGCTATGGCAAAGCCACGACACGCCAGCATACCCTGCGCACGCCACCTTCAGACTGGCGTACACTACCTTGCTGATTTCTCACAGCTCCTACTCTCAATCCTCTGGGCTCTGGAATGGACCAGTGCACACCCAGGGCAAACCACGCAGGCTATAATATTGATTATACACAGATACAGACATAATAGGATGGCCAGTAGCCAGGGAAATAGCAAGACAGACCCCATAAACAGAGTGGGGAGGAACAAGAGGCCAGGATTGAGCTAGGATGTAAGGGCCAGGCACTGGCCTTTAACAAGCGTGCCGTACGCCACCTACAGGAGCCGTACGCCAGGTTTGTGTGTTGACCAGTGTTTGGCTTTACATCATCTGGGCTCTGGATCAAGACCAGAAGTACCCCAGAGGCCTTGAGAACAAAGAAAGTACAAGTATTGAAAGCTACATTTGAACAGTTCTAAAATACAGAAAGCAATAGACTGGTTTTTAGCATGCTGTAAGGTGATGACATAAATAAGATAAGCGATAAAAGGACGTTTCATGATCCCCACGCCAGCTGTGCACATACAGCCAAAGGTGGCGTACGGCGTGGATAAGCTGGCGTGCGCCATGAAGTGGCCTCTACGACTGATTTATTTTACCAGAGAGGGGTCTGGACTAGTATCAGTTACTAGCCAGAACCCTTCTGGTTCCCCTCAGGAACTGAAAACAGAAAGCAACACAAAGGTGGTATACCTTTGGTTGCAAGAGATAGAAGAATGGATGGAGCTTTGGATGTTGAAGATGGAGGGTGTGAAGTGACTGGACGGTGGAGAGGAGTGTGTACTGAGCTTCTCTTTCTCTCTTTCCTTCAATGGGAGAATAAAGAACAAGAGAGAAGAGAGGGATGGGCTTGGTTTCTTAAATGAGGTTAACCTTTGCAAATGAATGCAAGGGCTTGCATTTATAGAGGAAAGAGGCTGAGATCAGGGGTGATCAACTGGGGTTAGGGGCTTGGTTAGGTTTAGAGGGAGCCTCCCATGCATTTAATGCATGGGACTTGTTGATGGGGCATGTAGGAGAGAGAGGGGGACGTTCCCTGCAGAATGCAATGATCAGGAGGCTCTGCGCCGTACTGAGACGGTTGCAAAGTTTCGAGCACGTGACAGAAAAGCAGTGATTTGACCGGTCTTGACCATGCGTACGCCACCTGTGACCTACCGTGCGCCAGGTCAAACTCAGTCAACGGTCGATGATCGACACGTGGCAAGTACTGGCGCACGCCAACGAGAAGGTGGCGTAAGCAAGGTATGGCTTTGCTGAGGTTCATTGGGCTCGAGATTTGAAGGGTTTGAAGTGGGCTTTGAAAGCGGGCTTTGAAGGTGGAGGATCCAACATCTAAAGCTCAAATCCATCCATCGAATCTGGACTGTTCTCGACCGTTTATCATCATCGGGTCAACAACGGAAATAACAAGGACTAATCCGGACAGTCCAGAATGGGGTGTCTACAGAGAGGACGGAGGAGATTCGTGCGGAGTAGTCGGCGGCGAATCCTCCCTGGACAGAGTGCAGAGCTGAGCTTCCGTTGTGACGAGCAGAAAAACAATTCCCCAAACAGACCCTCAAACAGACCCGACGGACATTCCCAAGCAGGTTTGACTCTTGATTTCGAAGCTCCCCATGGTTCAGCAAAACAGCAAAATAGATGGGCTCAATGACAGCCTGCAACAGTTTATTTTGAAAAGAATTGAAAGAAATGATCATGCCAACGTCGTCGGTGTCCTCCTAGACTCTAACACGAGAGGGAGTCCAACTCATGCTGTTAGGACGCTGCCATAGAATCCTCGGATTTCTTTTTCGACGGTGCATCCTTGTTTGAGTCGATGGACACTAAGGGATGTCAAGATAACCTAAATCTTTTGACCACTCCTTTATCGAAGTTTCAACTTTGGCGGTCGGAACAACTCGATGCAGATGGCGTGATACCATAACCGAAGTGGCGTAAGCAGCATTGTGCCGGAGCCTTGATGGTGTAAGTGATTAGCACTTTAACCTGGGATGGTGTGGGTATCACGACATGCTTTCCATCGTTCCTGATTTTCTATTTGAAACTTCGACTAAGTCTAGACAAGAGACTTAAACAGTCCTGATTTCCCAAAGTCTCGCCGACAGAAGGATTTTGGAAATTGATAACACGCAACATCGAGATGCACGACTCTTCATCGGTCCATGGCAGGGTCCTAACAATCACGAGACGAACTCAAGACAGACCTAAAAGCCGCCCTAGCATGCTCCTACGCAAAGCGGGATGTATGTATGTACAGGCATGCGATAAGGAAAGCAGTAACACATAGACAGTTTATGGGGGTTAGATGCAAGTAATCCTACCCTGTAGGTTCCTGTCTTAGTTTGAAAGGTTCTAGTGCTTTGTACGCATGACGAGACTGGTTTTGGCTAAAAGGGGTTCCTCTGACTAAAGTCGCGGTATACCTCCCACTGCAATGCGTGCAGCAAAGCAATGGTCGAACGGTATTACGACTCATCATCGTCCAAGGTTGTTGGGCATTCGAGGACCCCGGGCTCCAGTAAACTGTGCCGGTTACCCAAAACACCTCAACGGGGCTTATCCGACATCGATGCAAATGAAGAACGCCAAAGTATGACTAAATGAGAGAGAAAATGCAAAATTCTGGAAATGCCTTTTGAAGCTTGGCTCACTTTTATTAATCAATATTTAGTCAAAACTACACAAGTGAACAATGATAAAGCCCCAGTTCGGATTGGTCGGATACTGAGATCCTGTTACGTTACCATTCCGTTCTTCAGCAGCGCAGAGCGTACTGTTTTGCCAGACTTTTGAAGATTGTTCATTTATGTATTAATGCCTAAGTATCAATCAATGCGATGATCCCCAGCAGAGTCGCCACTGTGGGCACGCACCCCAAAAAATCGCCCCGATTTTGGTTTCGAATGGATATTGTTCGGGGGGCGGCCCTTTTGGAAAATAGCGCGGCGAAACGCTTCGATTCAGAGTCGCCACTCGGGTTTTTGCGGGAGAACACCCAAGGAACCGAACTCGAGAACGTTTGCTACGTTTTGCTTTGATTTGAAAAATGTTTGATTTGATTTGAAAAGGCGTAGACCGGTCCGTCGTCACCTTCGATATCTGAGGTTCGGGAGCCAGGTTACGAGAGGGGAATGGTTTTATGGCACCCCTCTCGCCCAATCCGGAGATCGGTCTCTACTCGGGCATTTTATTAAAATGTTTGCATTTTTCTCTCATTTGATCATTTTTGGCCAGTTAGGGCGGGGGGAACAGTTAATAGGGATTAAAACTGTAACACGTTGCAGTTTGTATGACAAAATGTTTATGGATGATGATTTGCTTGCTTGAATTGAACTAAATGTAAGAACATAGATTGAGAACAAGTGCTGCCAGAAGTCCAGCGGGATGATGTACGCTGCCCGTCGGGTGCGTGAGCAGGCGACATGCTGGCACGCCATGGCCGAGCCACGACACGCCAGCACACCCTGCGCACGCCACCTTCAGACTGGCGTACACCACCACACCAATTTCTTACAGCTCCTACTCTCAATCCTCTGGGCTCTGGAAGGGACCAGTGCACACCCAGGGCAAACCACGCAGTTTGTAATATGGATCATACATATGTACAGACATAAGGAATGGTGAGTAGCCAGGAAAATAGCAAGACAGACCCCATAAACAGAGTGGGGAGGAACAAGAGACCAAGATTGAGCTGTGATATAAGGGCCAGGCACTGGCCTTTTAACAAGCGTGCCGTACGACACCCATAGGGAGCCGTACGCCAGGTTCGTATGTTGACCAGTGTTTGGCTTTACATCATCTGGGTTCTGGAACAAGACCAGAAGTACCCCAGAGGCCTTGAAAGCAGGAAATAGTACGAGTATTTAAAGCTACATCCGAACAGCTCTAAAATACAGAAAGCAATAGACTGGTTTTTTTTAGCATGCTATAAGGTGATGACATAAAGAAAATAAGTAATAAACGAGCCCTACATGATCCCCACGCCAGCTGTGCACGTACAGCCAAAGGTGGCGTACGGCCAAGAGGAGCTGGCGTGCGCCATGTGTTGGCTCCTACGACTGATTTATTTCACCAGAAAGGGGCCTGGACTAGTATCGGTTACTAGCCAGAACCCTTCTGGTTCCCCTCAGGAGTTGAAAACAGAACGCAGCACAAAGGTGGTATACCTTTGGTGCGAGAGAGAAAGGATGGTGATGAGCTTTGGTTGAAGATGGAGGCTGTTGTAACAACTGATCAGTAGGGAGAGAGGGTATGAAGCTGTTGTATCTCTCACTCTTACAACTAGAGAGCAAGAGAAAGAGAGAAGAAGGAGAGTGGACTTAGAGAGTTAAATGTGTTAACCCCTTGCAAATGAATGCAAGGGGGGTATTTATGGTGGAGAGAGGGGCTGAAACCAGAGCTGATCAGCTGGGTTTAGGGCTGGTTAGGGCTGGTTGGGTTGAGTGAGGAGCTTCCCATGCATTAAATGCATGGGACTAGGTGTAGGAGAGAGTGAGGGACGGTCCAGCAGCAAATAATCATTAGGAGCCCTGTTCCCTGTACTTTGGAGCCGTAAAAGCCTCGGTCGCGTGCTGTAAAAGCGGTGATTTGACCGGTCCTAAGCCTCCGTACGCCACCTATGACCTACCGTGCGCCAGGTCAAACTTAGTCAATGGTCGATGATCGACACGTGTCAGATACCTGGCGCACGCCAAGGAGGAGGTGGCGTAAGCAAGGTACGGTTTTGCTGAGGTTTATTTGGCTCGGGATTTGAGAGGTTTGAAGAGGCTTGAAATGGTTTGAAAGAGGAGGGTCCAACGCCCAAAGCTCAAATCCTTCCATCGACTCTGAACTGTTCTCGACCGTTTGTCATCATCGGGTCAACAAAGAAAGTAAAAGGACTAATCTGGACAGTCCAGAATGGGGTGTCTACAACTAGACTGACTTCCACTTCCATATTCCAGTTTACAGAAGGCTAATGGCTGGCTTGTTTGTCTAGTCCCACCTCTTCATCCTAAACTCTTAGTTTCATCCATACACAAGCATCCCCTTCTCTCTAACAAGCAAGTAAGCCAACTACCTTATCTCGTTAGCGAAGCTAGAGTACATGAGTAGACTGCTTTCTTTCAAATAAAATTGTATAGATTAAATACTTTTGCTCCCCTGCTGTGGGAAGTCTAGGTTGCTGCTCTTCAAGTTAGAGAAGGACTTACACCATCCGGGGACCGGCTTCGCGAGACCATTTCGGTCCACACTGGAGAACTTGGTCTCTCGGGCTAGGCTCTATTGGGCGGAGGCTCACCTACGGGCGGGGCATTTTCGGGGAGTAGCCCGCTTCCCATTACTCAATAGGGCTATTCGTCTCCCACATCAAGATCTCGAAGAAAGATGACTCAGTCTGACTTCCTTCTTTCCCTTATTTATGGGAAAGTGAGCTCTATAGCAGCAAGGGCTTAAAGCTCGGCCTTTGAATTGCTCTGTCTTGACGAGCTCATTCTTTAAAATCCGCGTAATTCTAAAGGACGAAGGATTCTTATATCAGTCGAGTCGAGTTCCTTCCCCTTCTTCTCCATTCCCGGATCCTGCTTCGTAAGATGAACTTGGGGGAGAGCAAAACGACTTTCTTTACATATGAAATCTTTCTTTATTCAATAGAAAGAGCTACTGCAGAAAGGGGGGCAGGACCCGCGGCACCCCCTATACCACTTGGTGAACCAAGGGCCCTTGGCAGACAGACTGATTGAAGCTAGTCGGATGCTTATTCGAAGACTTCTTGAATGGAAGCTCCTTGAGCGGATGAAAGCACTTTGAGCAATGGGGCTTCCTGTCTGTTAATGAACTCTTATTAACCATCATGAGATTTGGTAGGCTATGGATAGACTAGCAGCTTGCTTAGCTTAGACCAAGTTGAGTTCTTCAGTCTTACGTGTAGGGGAGGGACCGTCCCCACTAGTTCAGCAATCCACCGGAAAAGGCAATGGAAATGAAAATAAAATGAAGTTGCTTCGTCCTTTTCAAATAGGGTCGCTCATACATCAGTTCTTTCCCAAGCATTAATAGAGAAATCCGCCTTAGACAGGCCCTCAATAGGCTAAGTAAGCCTATACCGAATAAGCCCTCCTGGAATATTCTGCTTTTTTCCTTTTGCAGAATTGTCTGCCTTTCTCTTTTCGCCAACCACAAATCAGGATTCAATTGTAATTGTTGGAAGATAGAGAAGAAGTGGAAGTCTTGGGCCTTCACTTCAATTCCATTTCCAATAGAAATAGAATCGGGTTAAGCCAATCGACGTAAAGTAAAAGAACGAAGGATAGCTTTTCCTTTCGGGTAGACTTACCAAGCATGGGATGGGTCTTTGATCGAAATAGAGAGCTTCCTCCTGCTGGATAGAAATCCGATCGTCACTTTTTCAAGACAGATGCCAGTGTGAACTGAACACCTTTTGTTGTTACATTTTTCAACATCCTGAATTGCACTTCCAACAGCACACATCATTCCACAACCAAGGCATGCCGTATCGGCCTAGCACTCGGATTCATAATGGACGTACCTTACTTCTAGCGGTAACAGAGGTAGCGAAAGCTAGGCCTTCTTCTTCAAGATAGGGCACCTATTCATCAAGCCCTCTTTATCCGGATCTGGCATTCCTGGGATACATACTCTGAGCCCCAATCTCATCCCTTTACCCCCTTTATTGAAATTGGGTTTAGCCAATAACTATCCGGCCCTTCCCTCTGATCCCTTGCCCGGTCTTACAGCTCAAAAAGGAGGATGAAGAATTGGGAGCCCAGTTCCTCATGCCAATAAGGGGTATTAGACCTTACCCGCGGGGAGTACGCTTGAACTGGAACTGTGATATTGGAAAGAACTTTAGGCTGATGAACCTGATCTTTGATCTACGGAAGATGATTTTATCTCTGAGCAAAGCCACTTGCATTTTCACTTTCCTCACGAACCTGACCTGTGACTGCTTGCCGGAATCAACAAGTGGTTCTCAACCATCCGAGAGAGAAAGGAAGTCAATCAATCACTTGAAACAGAAAGAAGAAAGGATATTACAGGAAATCCAAAATCCCAACCGAGCTACGAGAATCCCTCCTACTCCGCTCTTCTCATGACTTTCGATAGGAAGCCCGGGCAAAAGACCTTAGCTAGGAGCACAGAGAATGGAGGACGGATAGGAATACCGGGGGTTCGAATCCCTTCTGACCCATGAGTTTGGGCATGTTCCGAACTTAGCTATTCGGAGGTATTAGGTATTGGATTCCGCTTTCACTAATAGACAGAGGGGCCGACTATCTGGATCTGGTTCGAATCTGTACTGGATTGACTGTCCAAGCTCTATATAGCTGATAAGCTATATCTATCTTCTATAAGATGCTATAGATCTAAAGCTATATATTTAGAATAGATATGCTTTGAAAGGAATTATTGTTGGGGACTGAAATGGAATTCCCTTTAGGCAATTAGAAAGAATTCCAATAAGAATCCAAGTATGAATGCCCGCTTTAACTTCTAGCTTTGAAAGACCAGGAACCTTGTCCGGAGCTGGCATGACTGTACGAGTTCCTTTCCTATTTTTACACAAAGAGCTTTTTCTATTTAATATAATTAGGAAAGATTGGCTTCATTCCCCTTCTCTTCCTCAAATCCCACACTCGCCTACTTAGTTAGGTCAATCAGTTCCTTGACTGATGCCATACTTCACTAATTCAGTCTTTTCTATTTGGCCTTAAAGAGCAATAGACTCTTCCTAGTGTAGCAGCTAAGACGATTCGTTCAAATCAAAGATAGGTGCCTCCTCCTGTTCTCCTTCGATACGTGCCTAAGCTCCGTCTTTGTCTTGATGAATGCTAGATTTCTAAACAAGAAGGGGAAGGGTTCAATCTTCTTTCTCGGGATGGTGTGGTGAGGTTTAGCCCTTCCGTCCCCTGAGCGCCCGGGCACCAATAGCGCACTAGCCGTAAGAGCAAATAGTAGACAAGAAAGAATGAAAGTCATGATAAGGCTTAGGAGGTGTCGAATACGGCCACTCGTTGCCTCGACCAGTTAGACAACTCCCTATTTATAGCATATATCGCAGTGGTAAAGATGAGCTGGGTCAGTAATCGGCGAGACGTGGCATGTGAGTAGCCCTTCACCCAGAGGATTGTTCTTTCCGAGGGTGCTGTGTGCCCAGAGCTAGCGAAATGCCCTATGTTACGTCCTAACTGGATGTCTCATAGCGAGATATGATCTAACTCCCCCGGTTAGAAGAAACCTCTCGATTGGCTGATCTGGAACTATTATCATGTGCTTCTTTTCATTGTCTCTCCACCTTGATTGCTAGCTTGAAAACAGAATATGTTGTCCAATAGGGCTGCAATTGAACCACATCACTGATTTCTGGACATAGCCCACCAATGTAACGAGCCAAAATCCGTTCTTCTGGCTCCATGATATCACAACGTATCATAAATAAGATGAGAAAACCGTGTACTCCTCCACTGACAACTCCCTCTGCTGCGTCGTTCTACAACAGGGAAATGGGACCAGGAAGACAACCCACCACTGGAACTTGCTTTGCTCGCGCTCCGCTCGCTCCCACCTCTAAGTCTTCTCAAGCATTCAACTCGTTCCTTTCTTCAGAAAAGTTTGCCGATTGGGATATTCAAACTTAAAAACTCTCTCTACTCAAGCAAGCCATAGCACCACAGTCAACGGGATAAGCTTCCGCAATACAGATTGTATTTCTTACGAGTTTTAGGGGGAGGAAGCAAAGCTAGTCTCGTCCCCCCATACCAGTACCAGTTAGCAGTCTCGTTTATAGATCTCCTTCTTTACTTAGTAGGATTCCCGGGTGTCTATACGATGATGAAGGCAGGATGCCGAGAAACATGTCTCTATCTACGAAGAGCAGGCATGTGTGGGACTGTAGGACAAGGCTCTGCAAGACCTTTCATTTAATATGCCTTCTGTATAACCGCAAGAACGCCTGATTCTATAAGAAGCTGTTACAGAATCAGCAGCTATTGAACCCCCATGGAGGAAGGCACTAACTCATTTTAGGTAGTGGTTCGGCAGCTCTTATTAGTAGTGGTCAGTGGGAAGAAGACTAGCTCTGGCTTTCAAGCGTGAACCAGGTCTGGGAATCCGCAAGAGGTCTTGGATTCGGCATTAGCGGTCTTGGCGGAGAGATGCTAGTTCTCGTCTAAGCCCTTATGCGGATTCGAGAACAAGAGATGCGATGCCATACGGAAACTAATTAATTCCGTCTATTGGTCTTATCCTATGGGTGGATACAGACTCAGAGTCAAGACTAGTGCCAGCTACTCCTCTAAGCCATAAAGTGATGGGCTAACCGGAACTCATACCTTATAGTTACGCACCCTCTTTCTTTCGTAGGTGGGATTTCTGATGCTTCAGCCAATAGCGGGGCATTTAAGCCACATCACGCTTTTCAGTATCCCTTACTGCATTGGTTAGATATGAGCATCCGACTCTTGCTGTCTTGACTTCTTGATAACTGTGTATTCAAATACCAATATCACACATACCCTGGAGACTGTTCCCACTCTGATATACCAGCCTAAGCCTAGGTGAAGAGGGTTCCTCATTATACCGATCATGGCTTCTGAACCTAAACACATCCCCTTACTCCATAGGGCCCCGCAAGAGAAAGAGTTTACTTCGGTGCCGGAGAGCCGAAACCGCTAACCGAAACAAGACATTCACTTTGACCAAAGCCACCCGCACTTGCCTACCCGACTAGCCCGGAAAGCAATTCTCTCTTCGACCTTCCTCTAACCTAAAAGAGTCGTACCACTCTCCCGAAAGAGATATCTTTCTTGATTCTCTAAGCTCGCTAAACGCCTGAAACAGAAGGAGTTTTATCTAAGCTAAGCCGCGGGAACGACTACCAAAACTGGAGATGTATTCTCTGATCCACCGACCGATAACTGAACTAGCTTGACTTAACTATCCCGAGTGCCTACTGTATGACCTTTAGAGCTAAACTGACCAAAAGCCTACTAAAACAAAGAAAGAGCGAATAACTTGACTTGCTTCACTTACAAAGCAGGACTTTCAAGAGGAACTTTCTCCAAAGTCGAGTCGCCCAAGAGTACTGAACTTACCGCGCCGCCGGCACAAGAAGGAAAGATTCTTCCCAAAAAGAAGAGACGCGCATCGCATCGCATTCCGGGAAGAGGGATTGATCTTCAACTCCCTGACTTGACTTTACTCTCGCTACCGGAACAGAAAGAGGGATTTTTTCTCTAAGCAAAGCCACCTGACCATCAAACAACAAGAGAGTGTAGCTCTTTTGAAGAAGTGTTGGGCTTGAAACTGACTACTGCCTTCCCGGGAGTACTTCGCCTACCCCGAAAGAACAGCAACAGGACTTTTCTATCTCTGATCCACCACCTCAGATCCCGGACTAGACTACTGCTTGCAAACCAGCTGAGACTCCTAACGAATTGAATCATCAGTGTGAAATTGATGAAGGATAACTGCAGGAGGAGCCTTCCATGTATAGACGATTAGTCAGAAGTCTAATCTACCTAACTATGACAAGACCTGACATAGCCGTTTGCTCTTGATATTGTTAGTCAGTTCATGCAGAAACCGAGGAATCCTCATGTCAACATCCTCTTAGTTGGACGTGTTATTCAGACGCGGCCGGATGTTCAGATGACCGAAAGTATACATCGGGATTCTCTGTCTTTTTAGGTCACAGTCTATTCTCTTTTGAAAGGGAATCCGACTCGGCCGACATTTATGTTCCTGGATTTGATTAAGAAAAAGGTTACGGTGTAGGACTTTGCAAGGAAGGGGCTGGGTAGAGCGAGGCTGATGAAGCTTTAGGTTATGCTCTTAGACTTGATGAGTCAGAGGGTTCCGTTCTGGTTCAAAAGAAGAAGATGAAGAATAAGATTCATCTCCTCCTTTGAGAGGAATTCTCTTTCCAACACAGGAATATGCTAAATATAGTCTTGCTTCTGGTCTTCTTGCCGGGCTTCTTTACGTAAGGCTAGAGAGTAGTTTCAAGTCCAGCTGTAACTGCTTCTTCGCCGTCTGAGGTGTTTCCTTGGGTTTCTCGTCTTGTTCGTTGATACGAATCAGATATTGACTCTCCCGGTTTCGTTCGTTGATAGGAATCAGATAGATAATCTCAGGTCGGATCTGGTTTCTCGACCAACTAGACCAATCACTCCGGTGGAACTGCTCACTGCCAATAAAAGACCAATCATGATTTCCACTCATTTCATTCATTTCTGGAAGATACGTATTTTCTCATTCTTTTTGACCTCCTTCCTTTTGCCATATCGTTGGAAAGGGCTGGCGAATCGCCTCAAAGAAGAGTTTCTATAAGCGTTAGTGGGATAATCGAAATGGGAGTGGGATGCTGCCTTTGCTTGGTTGCAGGATTCCTTTGATGCCAATTGCTTTGTCAATACGGCAAGATGGAATCCGCATCTGAATTAGCAAGCTTGAGCACCCTTTCGCCTTTAGGTCCGGGTGTAACTTACCTTTTTCTTTCTCGCCCATTTTATCTGTCTGTATATGCTCTTTCCTGTCCTTTCCCTCGCCCTATTGTTTGTTGTGAAAACAAGGAATATCTCGTGCCTCAACCGAGGTGGAATTCTACCGCTGGAAGAAGAAGCTCACTTTTCCTTTTTCTCCTTCTAGTCGTAGTTGTTGACGATCCTTTACTCCGGAGGCGGTCGAAGACTTTGCGAAGATTGACTAGATGGTCTTCTTGTGCCCTGGATTTGACAATCATGTCGTCCACAGACTTCCATCTCTTTGTGCATCATGTCATGGAACACGGTAACCATGGCTTTCTGATACGTGGCTCCAGCATTCTTTAGTCCGAATGGCATGACTTGATAACAATATACTCCCCAGGGAGTGATGAAGGCTGTTTTGTCCTGATCTTCTGGTGCGATTTTGATTTGATTGTAGCCCGAAAAGCCATCCATGAAGGAGAACATTTCATGCCCGGCTGTATTGTCTACCAGAATGTCAAGATGCAGAAGTGGAAAATCATCCTTTGGACTGGCCTTGTTGAGATCACGGAAATCGATGCACATCCGAACCTTCCCATCTTTCTTTGGTACTGGCACAATGTTGGCGAGCCACTCGGGGTAGGTGACAACCCGGAGGACGTTGAACTGTTTGACAACCTCTTCTTTGACCTTCAGGCTCCATTCCGGCTTGAGCCGACGGAGCTTTTGCTTGACTGGTTTGATAGACCAATCAAGAGGTAAGGCGTGGGCTCGGGTTTCCTGCTTCTGACTTGCTTGTTCTCTGATAACCATGACGATAACAACCGGAACGTCACTTCTGTCAAAAGGTAAGGTTTTCGCGTCATCTTCTTTTCCAGCTAAGAACAGCAGGATCATTTTGACACGCTTCATAAGGTTACAGCACAGACATGACCCGATTGCTGCTACTGGTCAGGCTCAGAAAATGCAAACATGGCTCGTGGTGGCCGTGGTAGAGGCCGCAACACAGGAGTTATGCACAGCCTCAAAATCAGACTCAAGGAAGATTTGAGCTTTCCAAAGAAAGAATTTTCCGGAGTCAAGAGTGGAATGCTTGCTTGGCGGGCATGGGCAGCAGAGCTCTCGTGACTAAGCAACAACCCCTAGCATAGCATACTTTCGTCGATGAAGCAGAACGAGTTCCATGAACAGTCTTAGGTCAATGAGTTCTAGTTCCTGTTTCAAGAAGGATAGGGACTTTCCTGTTGGTTCGGTGAATCGGGGAGTTTCGTTCTTGTTTCAGGCGGAACAGGAGGTCAACATTTCTTTTCCTCCGCTTGTCGGTCTGTCAGTTCAGATGAGGAAGAGGTTTTGAGTTCGAGTTGGAGTGGAAGCAGTGAAGGAGGCGAGTTCCGTATACTACGCGAGCCTAAAGAGAGTTCAGTCTACGAAGGGTTCAGGTTGTCAGTCCGGAGCGGGAACACGCAGGCCCAGGAAAGAGGGAAGCAAGTATAGATGGATAGGAAAACAGCATGGAAAGCAGTCAGTCCCACCAGTAGGCAGGGTAGTCACTCAACAAGCAATAGCATAGAAAGTGGGAAGCGAAAACAAGCGGAAGCTGGAGCTCCCGGGCAAGCAGCATGTGTTAAGCGGTAGCCAGCAAGAGATCGGGAAGCAGCAGTGTAAGGAGGTAGTTCAACCAAAGCAGTAAGGTAAGCCGCGGTACCATAAGGCATAGTCGTTAGCTATATGGGAAGCAAGGCAGGAAAGAGCATAGGCTAGTCCTGATTTTCAGCAGTAAAGTAGACCGGTAAGAAACATAAGCTGAGAACACCCTTTTTTCTAGGATATCAATATCCCAGTAACTAGAGTTAGTAAATACGGCTAATCATCCCTGTTTGAGTTGACCAGAAAGCAGTAAACTGTAGTCAGCGGTGAACAAGAGGTAAGTAGCCAGAAGCTGTCAGCCAAAGTAGCAAACTAAGCGATAGGAAGGTCTAGTGCGAGCAGGAAGCTAAGAGGACAGGTTTCGGTTAGCTCAACCAGACTAGTAAGACAAGCAGGTCTTGGGTGGTTCAACTAGAGCAGCGGAAGGCTAAGCAAGAGGCAGGAGCAGCAGTAGAGATAGAGACATCTCACTAGCACCACTTTCTTACCCATAAGCATAAGCAGAAGTAGCAACACGTTTATCCCGTCCGGGTACATACCTATGGCCATGAGCGGGAGAAGCGGAGGCGGGGGCACCAGTAGATCGGCGCCATAGTCTACAGTAGCAAAACCATACCCATACGTCGGGGTAGGTGATGCGTCACAAGTAGAGGCAGATAGAGATCAATGCCTAGTAGCTACATTCTTTACTTTATTCCCAGTAAGCCAGGTCTTTTAATGAAATCCACTACTAATGGCCAATAGCTACTCCTATCGGCCTCAACTAAGGCGATAGCGACCCGCAGCTCAATACCTTAATTCCCGGGTCAATAATTTCTCTTTCTGGCGGGTGAACAGGCAAGAAGGGGCAGGCTGGTTCCAATTCTCCCAGTCCTTGGCTCATCACCAACAGTAAACTCCAGGTCAAAGGGACTCTGCGGTAAATAGCCCTTCATTGCTCTAAAGGTGATTTCTGAGTGGAACTGTGAATGGCCCGATTGAATGCAAACTAAACTGGAGATATGGCAAACTATCATCCCAAGTTTGTGGATGCTTTTCATTATAGCCCCGAAGAAGATGTACCATCGTCCTGTTCACAACTTCTGTCTGCCCATCCGTCTGCGGGTGGAAGGCAGTACTCCGCTTCCAATTGATTGGTTTCTTTGTTTGACACGGGCCCGCCCGAACTCCTGGCTATCGGAACACATTAGGAGAGGGATAAGAAGAGGGCGACCTTCTTCATTGGTGCCTCAGCCAGGTTCCGCCCATATCCAGCCATTGCAGAAGAATCAGCCGATCAAAATGGGGTATAGTTGTATATAGATATGTGGTCGTTTTCCCTGGGAAGTGAAAGCCTTGACATCCATCCGATTATCATGAGTATCCCGACCTCTCTGCTCTGGCAAAACTTTCTCTCTTTTGGGTCGGACCGGAATCGGCAAACACTTATTTGATTCGATCTTTAAGCATGGGATGAAATCCACTCGACTAAACTGCTTCTGCTTTTGCCGTTCAGGATGGTAATAATTATATAATACAGTGAAGCCTCCGCCCCGTAGGGGACTCGGTCATAAGCAGCATCGAGAAGATTCATCAACACATAGCTGGTAGGTGTACGCAAAGCCATTTGACTAGGGAGAGCTGTATCCAAACATGACAAATTCCTTCCTGCATTTTGGCACCAATCTATTTCACTCCATAAACCGATTGAGGAACCTAAAAACCGACGCCAGACAGGACTGCAAAGTGACGTGAAATATCCTATTACCAGTAACCAAGGGAGGCAACCTTAGTCTATATGTTGCTCGTGAGCCGCCAAGTACCAGTCTCGCAACAGTATTGGCGCAAAAGGATCGGTCCTTCACTTGCTGATCGTTCGCGAGTCGAACTCGCTCTCTTGCCACGCCTTTCACTCACTCACTTGAGTCAGGACTCAATCACTCTTTTTGTTTGAAGGATCATTCGTTCTTCACTCTCTTGCTATTATCCGCAGGGAGCGCAGCAACCAAGGTGCATATTATCATATAGAAAGAAGCGAAGCGTAGCGATTCGTACTACCGGAAAAGAGAAATCGATAACCGGCAGGCAATAAATAGAATGCGCCGATAGGCGCAAGCAAGCGTAGCGAATCACATAGAGTTGCCCCTACCTGCCAGCGCGCAGATAGATAGGGCGGGCGAAGCGCGAAGGGGATGGATGTCTGAGCGGTTGAAAGAGTCGGTCTTGAAAACCGAAGTATTGATAGGAATACCGGGGGTTCGAATCCCTCTCCATCCGCGAGGTCATAAGTTCTCTCTTGCCTTATCCATAGATAAGAACGAAGCGGATCGACTCGACGATGGAATGGGTAGCTTGTGTTATGATATAGACGGAGGTTCTTGTCTTATGATTTAGTTAGGATTTTGTCTCCCTTTCGTTATCTTCCGCTCTCCTTGTCTTGTATAGGTTGGGGAAGGGCCGGGTGGATTACCTTTTGGAGCTAAGTCGAAGATCTCGGTGGTCTTGTGAGTGGTTGATAAACTCCGATTGCAGTTTTCTTTAGGAAGTCCCATAGCAGTGAGGCTTAACAGAAAAATAAAACGGTGGATACTTCCACTAGTTGGGTAGAAGGTGACGCCCCTAATGAATCGACTATGAAGGTGGCTGTTAGCTACATCAGCGCTAAAATTCCTTCATCGTTATTGCCCTGGCTTTGATGATGAACCCCTAGCACATTTAGGTTTTGATCTTCGGCCATCCTGGTCCTCAGGGCCCAACACAATATTATTCTTATCTTTTGTCTTTTCATTTCAAATATGCAAAAGGTGTTGATACGTCCTATCCACATAGAAAGCTTACCCTTTTCACACACATTACCAGTGGATGCTACAGCCGCTATCACTTTGGCTGCAGGAGGGGAATGGTGTTGTGACACTCTCGACGTCTTGTTTGGTAAACTGGATGTTTACCCAGGCGCCGTAGTCTTGCCTAACCGTTCGGCCGGAGATGCCTTTGTATGGTATAGCAAGCTGTTTAGCTACTTGTATCGATTTGCCACAGTGTGGTTAGATACATTGCACTGGCAGCCTCAGCTTGGCAGGATGGGAATGAAGGTCGAGGGACGAGGGCTACCACCAGCTCTGTTCACCACCGGGAAGGGTAATGGTGAACAGCAGCAGGGAACGGCGAATTTGCTGTTTAGCAAACAAACCTTCTCCTGCTTGACGACGGAAACTTCCCTTTGTTGTTAACCTACTCTCAAGTGAGTGAAGTGACCAATGGGTATTGGTCACGAGCGGTATAACAAGTAAGGAAGTCACCTCGCTTCACTGTTCTTACCCTTCTTTTTTCTTCCCGTATGAAGCCACGTCGCAGTATAGTATAGCAGTGTTTGTTGGACTCTAATTGGCTGACAACAGGTAGGTCTCGCACCGTACCCCAGGCTCTTTGGCACTTCATTCAGTCCCTTTCGATGTTCTGCTTCATGCCCACTGCAACTACTCGTAGCAAGTCCTACATCCTCGATGCTTTCCGTGCCGAGGAAGCCCTTGTAGCTAACCGGTTTGCTCAACATAAAGAAAAAGGCGTGTTCGTCTTGTTTAGTGCTGAAGAGTGCCCCGAAAACTTTACAAGAGCTGCAGATGGAAGGGATCCAGTCATACTCAACACGTCATCCATTTCCCGTTTTCTGCAAGCAAATCAAACTCTTTGCTCAAGTTCTTCGCCGCATCCACCTCAACACAAACTCTAGCGTAGCTAATTCTCCGTCTCGATGCCGTCATGCTATCTGTATACAACGGTTTGCCAACCGCACTGGCTAAGTGGCTAAGACCCTGAGCAGTCCAATACTCCAATTCCACTTTCCTTAAACGTGCCCGGGCTTTTTCCAGCTGCCTTTCAAGGAAATGGGCTCCCCTATTGAGTAAGGGTAGTTCTTCAGAATTTCGAATAGTCTTCTATCTCCTGTATCGGGCAAAGGCTCAACTGTCCTTCCCTTACCTCTACTTTTGTTTATTTAATTGGTGCTTCAACGGTCACTAATGAGTTCTTCCTTGCGTTCTCCGTTGATGCTTCCTCTTCTACTGCTACTGGTAGTGGTGCTTTAATAGCTCGATCTGGAACCAACCTATGGTACTGTCTATGCCCATCATGCTATTAAGTTAACAACCGGCTATGGAGCTTGTTATCTTCCTGCCCCTGCTCTCTCTGCTGACTCTGATGAGGGCGTCCCCTCCGAGGGTCTATCTGCTACTTAGTCAACAGGCTCTGGTCCCGGATCAACAAAGTCATCTACTTGAACTGCGCCTAGATATGCGTACAAAGGAATGCTGGCACTGGAAAGGAATTGGACTTTATGATGGTGGGACAGGCTTCCCCCTATCCACGCCGGTCCATCCACACTTCTACTGGGGATATTAGGCTATATCAGAACAGGGAAAGATACTGGACGGAGTTGTGCTTTTCCCACCTTGGCCAGGAAGAGATGTGAGACGAGGTTCTTCAACCATTACTTCTGTTGCTGGGTCAAGATCAGGTGGTAGCTTATTTGCTGTTGCTGGTGGTGCTGGAGGATCTGGGACTAGGTACAGATCTGGGTCTCAGCTTACGAACATCAGAATCTTTCGATCCCAAACATCAAAATATAGATCACTAGCATCCCCTAACGATCACGAAAGACAGAACCCCGATCACTAGCACTAGGATCCATACTTTTACTAAATTATGGATCTACCCCCCGATAACGAAGATCATAATCTCTATTACGAGCATCCGTAACTGCATAGCATCAGAATCTCACTATCGATCTGAAACTTTAAGGGGTGCTCCATAGCTTCAACTGATACTGCTTATAGCCAACATCGGCTATGGATCACGCCCATCATATCATCATAAGGGCATCTCGGTAAGGGGTTGGATCATCGGCCCTGGTGATGGCTCCCCTTACTAGTAAAGGGAACTGGAAGGGATGTTATTGGTGCTATCGGTACTGCTCTCGTTATCATCGGCAGATATGCCTCTTTTTCTATTAGCGGGCGTCTTTCTCTACTGCTATTGGTATCCGCTTCTGGATATGCTTCTGCTTCTACTGATGCTTATGGATTACTTGCTGGATCGAAGCCAAAACGGATAGGTTTGATCGGCCTGGCCTCGGGTGGTGGATCGAATGAACACTCAACTGCGTCATCACGGCAGCGATGGATGTCCAACCTTTATATCTCTTCCTTCTCAATAAAGGCGGGGATGGACTCTGAAAAAGTCCTCCGATCGGTTCCGACAGTCTTTTCTTCACCTTCTCTTCTTGGCATGATCCAGGCGTTCAAGCTAGCAGATCAAATCATGGGTTCTCATCCCCGGAGAGTCAAAACCACAGAGGAAGGTCTAAATCCTAGTTAGAAAGTCGGGGTTCGGGCTTCCCGTAGTGAGTTCATCGATCGTCAATCTCAAGTCTGTAAGCGCCTTTTCCTGAGTCTGCCCATTTGTGCCTGGTTAATAAAAGAGCTCGTACCTTCTAGCTCCTCCTAGTTGGACAAGTGAGTCTGCTCGTCCTGCCTTCCCTATTTTCTTTCCGTCAAGGTTTTCAATCCTAGGAGCTTGGTTCTGCTGCATCCCAAAGGCGTCTTCGGTTTGTTAGGATTTCCATCTCTGCCCACCTTCCTGTACTGACAGGTGAGATAAAGGGTCACCCCCCGGATCTCTCTTACTAAAGGTTAGGGTACGAGGTTCTGTTACTGAAATCGAACCCAAGCCCCATCCCTTTGCCCGTTCTTCCAGCCCAATAAGTGGCTTTTCCTGAGTGAGCTCCTTTGTGTAATACTGTAATACAATAAGTAGTTGACCTTGCCCGCGCTTCCGGCTCTGGAGTCTGCTTTGGCGTCCTGTCTTCCGTTTAATGGATAGAGATGTGGGGTGAGAATCTCGTATGATCTGATCAATAGGCCCGGCATCTCGAGTCTTGCTGTCCCATTTCGACTGGCGAGCTAAGGGCTTCACGTAAGATCTGTATGATAAAAGAAGAGGGTTAAAGAAGAGTCGATCTTCCCTGGAGTGGGATCTTTGATTCAACTGAGCTGATTGAACAAATGATTTTGAAAAAGCTGTCTCTTGTGGGGGCAACTTCGCGCACGAGATACAGTTTCGATGGAAATGGCAGGGACGGTACCTGAATGATTAAAAAAAAATATAGCATTCGTCGAGGGTCTCAGTTCTCGAGAAAGTGATCTATTTTCAGAGCGTTTTTCCGGGCGTTGCGCCTTGAATTGATTAAATGCGTGCGGTTAGAGCACAGCGCTAAAGAGCTTAGTCGTTCAGTTACTAATCTAATGCCCTCTCCATTCCGGATTCTACTTTGAACGTTGTTCGATCAATTTGAGACTAGAAAAGGAAGCTCCATATGTTGTTATCTGACCCTCTTTTCCAAGCAAGCCAAGAAAGCAAAAAGTTCATCCCGGAAGTCGTTATGAAACAAGAAGAAAGGCCGAGTGCTGTTGACGAAGGTTTTTTTGAGTTCTCATTCCTGATGGCTTGATTGAAATAGAGTGCTTGGGCTTGCGATTGAGAAGATTCGGATAGAGAGGTCTGTGTCAATTTAGTCAAGCTCGTTTCGCATCCCATGCTTTTTCCCCAGTCACTTTGGGAACACTACTTCTCTGAATCCACCGCATGTTGTACGACTAAGAATGTGGCGCATTTACGACCCCATTGCAGCAGACATTGATATCGTGCTTCGGGATGCCTGGAGATCCAGGGCTAATTAATCTTCTGAGAGTCTCATTGAGATTCTTGAGTCTATCCCACGCTAAACAGGTAAAGGTTTAAAGACCTGTCGATTTAAACCTCGCCTTCCGGTCCAGAAAGTCCGTTGGTTTGTATGTCCGCTCTATAGTCAGAAAGTTCTGGTCCCTTCTCTGTTTTTGAAGAATCTGTTGATGAAGTCAATGTTTGTGAAGCTTCTGGCGCAAAAGCATCAACCGGCTCTCCCCAGATCGACTGCCCGGAAACAACAACTGACTGAGCTCACGTCACTCGAACCTCATGAAGAAGAAAAGATACGAACACATTGAAGGTAGTATTCGCCCCGGAATCAAACGTACTTCATGCCTTCTGTATGCTCTTCCGGATAAGACATAACGCTGAGCCATACCAGAGTGAACAAGGAAGAGTCTTTAGGGTTGGTTGTCCATGGCTCGACTTGTTGGGACATGCTTTCCCAATATGGCACTTCAATAAAGTTGAAGAGAGCTAGCTATTGACTGAATAGATATTCTAGCTCGCAAAAGCAAGCATCTGAACAAGGCTAGTCCCCGATGGGTCAACGAAGCAAGCCTTCCGACTCAGGCGGTTAGGAAGTTGTTACTTAGTGGTTCGCCGACAGCCTACTCAATCAAGGTAAGCCGACCGTTCAGTCTGGGAAGGTTCCCGGAGTAGCTTTTCCTTCTGATATTGCCAAATCAATGCCCCGTCTCGGGGAATCATTTACTAGGTTCACAGATCAGTTGGTCGTATGGGCAAGAAGGTTCTTCAATGTATGCAAACAGCACGATAACCCCTGTTGACCGGTGCCAAGGAGGGTTTAAGTATACCAGGAGGGATCATCCTCCCGATGGTCGGATGAGGTGCGAAGCCGCCTCCCTGACGCTTGAGGGGCGGCAAAACAGTGCACATTTATAAGCATATGTAGATGGATAGCCTCCCTTCTAAGTCTCCTCTACACCACTCCAGATCCATCCACTCCATTTTGAAATGCGTGTAAAAGAACAGGATAGGCACTCTTCTCTATACTATAGAGATTTATCATATCTTGTGGCCCTTGCGTGCTTGGCTAACATTGAACACGGAGCATTGGCTATAGACGTATATAGATATAAGGACTCACTCATGAAGACTGAAAGGTTGGTTTCCTTATGAGTCGAGCGAGCGCCTAAAGGCCCTGAGCGTAGGCTTGAACGAAGAGGTACTCAAATAGACTCCGTTTTAATAAATGTATTACAGATCGCGAGCTACGATTCATCAATTCTTATCCGAAAGAGAAAGAATAGTACCTACTATAAATAAGGCTTATTCCTTCACAGATGGATTCTCAGGGTATCACCGGCCAGATTCGGATAGCCGAGGAGGACAAGAAAAATACCACTTTTGCTACAGAATGGGGATCCTACGCGTAGAATGTTATGCCCGTATATATTATACATCCTAAGAATATCGTACTTAGGGCCACACCTATGTGGACAAGTGAATATAAACCCTGTCCCAGTGAATCGGATCTAATAGCTGATCGCAGCGAATACTATCTAGTAGAAGTGTCCTCCACTTTTTATATTCGTAGATCGGGTTAAACGAGTCTCTTTGAAAGAAGAAAGCACTACTTCCAATCAGTCTCAAGTTAACACTTGCCTCAGGACCATAGAAGGGACGAGAGAGCAGTGCTTCCAGTTCCTTAATTGTATACCTCTTGGTATTTGAGTTCTTTCCTCACAAAAAGTGGACTCTTTATCGGCTTGGCACGCCACAATTCCTTCACACATGACACCTCCCTCCAACTACTTGGAAACCTGAGAAATTCAACATCCGAGAAATCCTTCGTGGCCTTTGGAACAACTTCAGTCCCAGAAAAACCAGATGCGGTCTCCACTTGTGATACCCTCTGTGAGCTCTTTCTCCTCTCTTTTCTCACCTTTTTTTCCATCCGGTGAAACTGAAGATGATGCTTTAGCCAGTGGTGTAACTGGAAGACCGAGCTCAGCAAGCGAGCTCTCAAGAGCAGACTTCGTTTGAAGCTTTGCAATTTGTTGGTCATCAAGATGATGCCCACTAGACTGCTTTGCTTCAAGCATCTCAATCTGCTGCCACTTTTTCACAGAGGCCTTTTAAGCTTGGAATGGGCCTCTGCCCAAAATCATCTTTTTGTATGGTGGATAACAGATTGTTCGACTCCATATCATTGAAAAGAAAATCCTCGTCAAACTCCTCTGACTCTTCCTGACATTCAGGCTTGAGCTTCTGAGGATTCTTGGCCACATTGGCCGGATAGACGGGATGATACAGAGATCCAACAATCAATAGATGTGTTTCACCAACGGAAGTAGCCCTCTTTACACCATGTAACCGGGTTGCAATAGGTGGCTTATCCTTACCTTTCTTCTCATCCCACATGTAAACATCACCTGTTGCTGTAACTGCAGCAGTCCAGTACTTTCCCGCAGAAATGCTTACTATATTTCTTCCACACAGCGAAAATAGCTGCTGACATCTAAGATCAGGATCTGAGGAGACCCAATAAAATAGTGAACCATCCTCTGTAAGAGCCACGCTATGTACCATCCCTGCAGCAACCACATGAAGCCGTTCCATGCGATGAAACTTCAAATCTGTTGTGTGGGTGGAGCCTCTTTTTCATTTGAATTTAGAAAGAGCTATCGAAGCTCATTTCAAATTCTTCTCGAGAACAATTCTCAATATTCGGGGGAAGGATTACCGATCTCATAGAAAAGGAATGACTCTATTTATGTTATGTTATGCATTTAATGCCTTTATTTGTGCTTTTAGGCAGGAAAAGAGAACTTGCCTACTCTATGGAACTACATGCCTAGCGTAGGATAAATCAGCGAAGGATAATGAAGCCTCGGATCAAATATCCTACGATTTCATCAAAGCAAGGTGGATAGAACAAAGAAGGCTTTCATTGCACTACGGAAGACTCAAAGCCAGATGGTCAATCTCTCTCTTCCAGGACGGAGGCTTGAAGTCTCAGATGAGATTGCCAAATTGACTATCTTCATCCCGAATTCATGGTCCAAAAGAAAGGGCCTTCTTGACGCTTCTAGGACGGCTTTCCAGTTGATAGACCTGATGGTCCTTCTTTCTCTTCCTAGTCCCAGCTAGACATATAGGTAAGGGCCTATCCGGATAGAGAAACTCATGTTTCTCCTAATTAGAGGATATGCAGGTATCATTCTGGTTCTCCGCTGACCGAGTAGGGGTGGCCTTGTATACGCAAGTAGGAGAGGTAGGGCTAAGGAGCTAGAAAGGTAGAATAGCCTTACCCATTAATACCTTTTTTCAAATTTCTATGTTCTTCAAACCTCTCATTCAACTCGAACGAAGTGTGAAACCATTATTGTTGCGATTACGTCTATCTGGTTGGGCCAGCTTAGTGATCCCCGGAGTCTGCCTATCTCTCCGGCTTGACACTACTAAATGATATGAGCAGGTTGGGGTACTAAGAATTCCTAATACCCAGTCTGTAATCCCTTGATATGTCTAGTACTCTTCTCAGAGCCGCTCTTCACTTGATCACCTTGACCTGACCTCTCAGCTCCCAGAAACTTCTCTTTCCTCGGGTCAAGACAAGATCTTTCTCCAAGCCAGACTAATCGGATAGCTATAGCGCCATTCGTTGTCCACCTTCTTTAGTCTTTCTTTAAAGCTTGCTCGACGCAATAATCAATAAGCAAAAAAAAGCTGCATAAAAGAGAAAATCGTGAATGAAAAAGCAGGATACTTACACTCACCAAAAATGTCTACTCTGGCTTTCCTCTCTTTGCTTTCTGACTTCTTTTGCCTTAGCCAGTTTTGCTAGCGAAGTCAATCGCTGTGATTAGCATTCCAAGAACTTCTCTTCTATGGGATAGAGCAAGACAAGAACCGTCAGCTCAAGCATTTCGCTCTCTGCTGGCATTTCCTACCCGCCCTCCCTATAGAATAAAGTAAGGTTTTGGCTTTGATCTTCTTTTCTTTTGAGCCTTCGCTCTTCTAGCCGGATGGAACGCATTTTTCATCTTTCGAGTCTTTAATGAACCCTATTCTTATGAATAAAGATCAAGTTGAAGCTTGCCAACCCTAGCCCTTTCACCTCCTTTGCTTCGCTCTTCTCACTCAAGCTTTGCTGACTTCGGACTGCCTACTTTAGGATTAGGCCCAGACTTTAGTAAGAAAGAAAGACCGGCACTGGCTAGCTCAAAGAAGACTTTCCTTGAAATGAGAATTAGAGGGACAAGCTGAATTTAGGTATCGGTAAGCATTTTAGTCTGCCTAGAAGTGATGAAGTCTTTCTGTCCCTCCCACGAACGGAATATGGCTATCAACAAAGAAGATTATTAAGGAAAGCGCTTGCCGCTTTAAGTAGTAGTGCCGGCTGCTGAGTATGTACTAGCGAAACGCTAATCCCAAGCTCTAGAGGAAGTCCGTAATAGGAGAAGATAAATAGAGGAATTCACATCCTGGCATGTTAACTTTAGTAGTCTCATTCGATGGCAAAAACTCAGACGACCCCACCCACAAGGGCCAGAAAGGAGCATTTTCCATACAGACATATAGTCAATTGAGAAAGTTTTTCATGGTTCGAGGCTTTCTTATTCCATTTCAATAGTTAAGGCAAGAAGCTTCCCAAGAGCTTCCTATAGCGAAGCAAGGCACATGGAGTCGATCTACGTAATGTCAGCCGAATCGGCTTACGTAGATAAGACTCGAAAAAATGAGACTGCAGATCTCTGGCATGCTCGCTTGGGGCACGTGAGTTATCATAAGCTGAAGATAATGATGAAGAAGGCTATGCTCAAGGGTCTTCCCCAACTAGAAGTTCGAGGAGACGTAATTTGTGCAGGGTGTCAGTATGGCAAAGCGCATCAATTACCATACGAGGAGTAAAGTTCAGAGCTAAAGAGCCCTTTGAGCTCGTCCACTCGGATGTGTTTGGGCGGGTAAAACAAGCATCAATCAGCGGCATGCGCTACATGGTGACCTTCATCGACGACTGAAACAGGTATGTCTGGGTAGACTTTATGAAAGAGAAGTCAGAAAATCAAAATGGAAAGAATTTCGTGAGAAGGTCGAAAGTGAGTTCGGTAAAAAGATTCGATGCTTACGAACGGATAATGGTGGAGAGTATACGTCGGATGAATTCTCAGCCTATCTAAAGGAGTGTAGAATCCGACGCCTGTTGACCTGCCCAGGCACTCCACAACAAAACGGCGTTGCTGAAAGGAAGAACCGACACCTTGCTGAGATTTGTCGGAGTATGCTACATGCAAAGAATGTGCCTAGTCGATTCTGGACAGAGTGGCAGCTTATGTGATCAATAGGCTACCCCGGGCAAAGCTCGGTTTTGTCTCACCCTATGAGAAGTTGTGGACCAGACCGCCCACGGTGAGTCACTTTCGAGTCTTCGGATGTGTATGCTATGTGTTTGTGCCAGATCACTTGTGTAGCAAGTTCGATAAGAAGGCAATTCGTTGCATCTTTGTGGGCTACAGTAGTGAGAGAAAAGGGTGGAAATGTTGCGACCCTACAACCGGTCGCTGCCATACATCAAGGAATGTTGTATTTGATGAAGCTTCATCATGGTGGTCGCCGCAAAAGGTGGACGAACTCTGAAGATTTAGAAGATGGATTGCATGAGAAACTGGGGGAGATGGGAGAAGGAGAAGAATCTCCTGATTCAACTAAGGAGCCGATGTCTACAATAGGCGATGGTGAGCAAGAGCCTAGTCCGTCTAGCACGCCAGAAAAAATCTACGAGACCATGGCAAACCGGAGTGCATCCAAGCAGTCCAGAAGAGGTTTGCCCCAGTCAACAAGAGGTCGATGAAGACAACCCTCTGCTCAGGAGGTCTACCAGGCCGAGGAAGCCTAACCCGAGTGGATGCTGCCTTGGCTGAAGAAGAGAGCGTGAAGGAGCCAACAATGTTTGAAGAAGCATCCCGAGGCAAAGAGTGGCAGAAGGCAATGGAGGAAGAGATTAAAGCACTAGACCAGAATCAGACTTGGGAACTAGTTCCGAAAACCCAGAAGCCGATATCATTCAAATGGGTGTACAAGGTCAAGACTCGCCCCGATGGATCGATAGAAAGGTACAAGGCTCGACTAGTGGCTCGAGGGTTCTCGCAACAATATGGGCTGGACTATGATGAGACATTTAGTCCAGTAGCAAAAATCACAACGGTGCGAGTTAGCACTCTCAGCGAGCAAGTCTTGGAGGCTATGGCAGATGGACGTAAAGAATGCCTTCTGGAGAAATTGATCAAGATATTTACATGGAGCAACCAAGGGGATTCGAAAGTCAAAGGCCGAAAGATTACGTCTGTAAACTAAAGAAGGCATTGTATGGCCTCAAGCAAGCACCAAGGGCGTGGTACGGCAAGATCGCCGAATTTCTAGTGCAAAGCGGATTCTCAGTTGCACCTGCGGACTCCAGCCTATTCGTGAAGTTCCAGGAAGGTAAACTAGCAATAGTGCTAGTGTATGTGGATGACTTAATCATCACTGGAGATGATGAGGATGAAATCCGAAGGACAAGTTCTCCCTTGCCTTCGGTACTGAGTGAATGAGGTTGCCTACCCAAGTCGGACCAGATCGATTATGTCCTCCATATCACGCCCGTTGAGTCCTGTTCTAATAGCCGGGCTCAACACTTCGTCCATCTTGACCCTCCTTCGCTCACTCTACTCTTTCTTCTGTCTGTTCCACATCCCCGTACTTTCGCTTTGAATCCATATCTTGCTAACTGGCTACTTTTCTTGTTCCGTTACATAAGGGCCTTATCTTGCTGCTGGACCTGAGCCGTATGCCTATCCATAAGTTCTGCAGGGCATTCATCTATAGGAAGAAAGACCAAGGACTCTGTTGTCGTTAACTCGTCGGATGCGGGGTTAAAAAAGGGTTACTTAGCGAGTTAGCTCCTTGCTTGGGAAAGGTTTTCTCATTCTTTCTTGCGGTAGCTCCTAGGTTTGTGCCGGTCTACTTCAGCTAATCTAGGTACCCGCAGGTTCAAAAAGAAACTCATCTTTTCTGTATACATCAATACTCATAGAAGTTCGATTTACTTGATGGTGGTATAAGTGTAATTGTATCTGCCTGTGTCTTTAGCTCTGGCAGACTTCAGAAAGGAGATAGGCTCTCTCCAGCAAGAATGATGGAAGGCTTCAGCAAATGATTCAGGTTCATGAGAAGATTGAACTGACATGAGGGAAGCTCGATGTTTTGGGGTTCATAAGATAAGAGAAAAATCCTTCCACGGGATAAGAAACTTGAGAGGATCGACGAACCTGAGAGAGGGATCCAGAATCTGAGGAAGCGACTGGGCTAGACTGCGGATCTTCTGGAGTAGTCTGACCCTGGGAAACAGACTGTAATTGCCGCCGAGAATAAAACATGCTGTGCCGGGTGACTGGAATCCTCTGAGGTCAGCTGAACAGGCTGACAATCGGCAGAAGATGCTGAGCAAAGCTGCTGCCTGAAGAGTGAGGCTGATCCGTAACATCAACTGCAGAAGAATGAGGTTCGACTTGATGAACAGGAGAAGGCTGCAATACATCTCCATCACCATTCTCCCCCGGGACAGCGCATAATGATGAATTGAATGATACGATCCCTTCCTTCTTTGTCTACTCTTCTATTCCGTCTTTAGCCCTTTGCTTCTTAAGGTCAGGACAGAGTCAGTGAAGTTGGAGCAGCCCCCTGAAGGCACGGACTCTAAGAAAACCTTGAGGAAGCCCCCATGGAGGAGGAACGACACTCGCTCGAAGGCTTTATGGCTCACTTGCTCGAAGGAACAGAGACTTCCCCAGGAGTTAAGGGCAATCTATCATGAGCGGTATTAAAACGCAGATTGGCACTACGAAAGTTGGTCATACAATCGAGGTAACAGATGTAGCAGGTGCCATAGATGTAGATAAGGAGGTTCAAGAGGAAGGGGACGAGATCGAGAACGACGGATCGAGACACCTATCTGAAAGCGGGGAATGGTTTCTTCTGGCCTCGTGCCATCTCATAGACAGGAACCAAGGGGCCAGAGATAGCTATCCAGCAATAGACAGTCTCTTTCCGAGATTAGCTGACTTCTAGTGATAGGGGAGGCTACATCCTTTTAGCATTCTAATAAGAAAGTTCGATCCATTAGGTTCTTCGATATTCTTCATAAAGAAAGTAGTACCAATTACTACAAGACAATCAGACAATTCCCCGAATCGTAAGCAGACAAAGATCGGATTTCCATCCCTGACCAGTTCTCCATCCTAAAGCGAAATCCCACTAACTAGCTTCATTTGAGTGAGAAGAAGGCTTCTGGATGAAGATAGAAATGCTCTAAGGTCACTGAATTGACTTACCACACTATATTACACAATGACTTGATGGCCCGGAGTGGGAAAGCTTGCTGCTGTCGAGAATCCAATTACTACTAATCTGACCGAACTGGGTCTAATGGAACAAGATCTCGATCTCAATAAGGAATTGGAATCTGGAAGGGCCGGAAAGAATCAATGCGATAGGGAGGTTGAGCAGTAGCGAGGGGCGATAGCGAAGGCGTGGTTCATCCTCTAAGAAAAAGTAGATGCGAAGGTTCGGATCGAAGATCTTCGCGAGACGGCCCATGAATCTCGAGAATCGAGCGTGGGGCTTGAAGACCCTACCGCATTCCTGCCCCGGGGCAGCATGCCGGGAATAAGGGCAATGAAATTCGAATTCAAACTTAGGGCTTAACAGCGCCTTCAACAAAGAAATTGTGAACCGCCCTGACCAGGGCGTCTTCAAGAATCTTCCAAGAGTGAGATTCAAAAAGACCTGGGAATCCATCCATCTCTCGTCCGGGAGTTCGCTCGCAAGAACTGGCGTACCAATGAAAGGGTAGGGGAGGCAGCACTCGTTGCAGGTTCTATTTTAACCGCATCATGGATTTATTCTCGTTATGGCGTGTCAACCTGGGAGAGATTTTCAGCATCAATCAGTGATCATCGTTTTCAGCATCCGGGATTCTCGTGGGAATCCATCGTTGTAGATTAGGCTTCAGGCGCCATCCCCCACTCGGAAAGCATGAAAAGGAGAGCCCTTGAAAGTGCTCAGCAGCCTTTGCCCCCACCTGAAAGACAGCACTAAGGTAGACTAAGAACTTCTTTTGACTTCTTTTCTGGATCTTCTAGCTAAAGTGGAGAGATGAATCAATCTGGTCTCTTTCTATTCGCCCTCCTTTAGCCATTTGAGGCGGTCTTTCTCTTTCCATCTAATTTCCGAATGTCGCATATCTGAAATGGGAGATTCCCCTTCCTTGATCTTTGAGAAAATCGATCCCACAAGATATTGATTCCAAAGTGGGAGGTCCCCCTTAAGAAGTCCTTTCCATTTAGAAATAGAAAAGTTAGGGTATAACGGGCATCCCCAGGCCGCTTCTTTCCAAGAGGTAGACACCACCTCCAAAAAAGAGTCGTATTCAAGGCCAAGGCAAAATCTCTCTTTTTGAAAGGTCTGGAAGGCCTCGCTTTTAAGGTAAGGCCAATTTTGATCAAGAGTGGGCAATGAGCTGATTTGAGTCAGGGGAGGTGCTCCACTCTTATATTAGGAAAGATAGACATTTGCAGGAAAGATGGACAAGCAACCGTTTGCTCTTTGCGAAAACTCTATTTAGTCTTGACCAGATGAGTCCCCTTAGGCTTTATGTAGAAGTACGATTATTACACCACGGGAATCAACCTACTTTCTTTTCATTTTTCAAATCCCACACCCATTCCATTAAGCAACAATTGTTCACAGCCTTAGCTCTTCATTAAAGTAGTCCCTCTCCGCTATGCTATATGCAGGAGTAGCCGTAGCCCTCCCACTTTCTCTTCCGGTGACAAAACAAAGAGCCTTCAAATCTCTAAGAAGAAGCCTTTTTGGGGTAAGAGCTATTAGAGTCATTTTTTTTATACATTCAATTCATCCCACGGGTCTCGGCTATCAAGAGTTTACGAGCTTGCGTGTGAACAAAAAGGGGGCGTACCCCAGTCTTTGTTGTGTTGATTGGATCTTTGCATTGGTAGAAATGAATTGGGCATTGGCTTCAATCATGGACAGGTCAAGGATATCTTCTCTCCAAAAGACCAAGGGCAGGGGATTCGTTCGAGATCTTCGACATTCATCCATCCATAGGCAATCTCTCCTTCCATTTTGATACATAGTTGGCCCTTCTAACCATTGCTTTCATTTCAGGATGAGAACCAAAGACTCAAGCCAGCCCGGTCCGAGCAAGCAAGACAAGCCTAACCTCATTCAGTACTATTACAATCCTCCCAAGACGACTTCCATTGGGAAGCATTACAAGCCATAAGTCTTTCTCATCGGTCAACTCGCAGTTATGCTTCAGATGCTTCGCCCTTACCCTTTCCCTTGTAGAGAGGTGGTATTCTAAAAAAAGCATACAAATCAATAAGAAGTGGTATCTGTTGATGAAATGCCATTGCATGGATCTCCCTCCACAGCACAGCAAGAGAAGCATTTGATGGCGAGGTAAAAGCACAAGGATGAATGCCCTTGGTCTTCTCTTTGATAGTCCGATTCGTACATCAAATAATTCATGTAGTAGATCGATCTAGTGATTGGTCAATGACATGCGAGTTACATGATTGATCTGCAAGGGAGAATCAATGCGATTAGACAGGAAGGCTAGCTTGAACAGTAGCACAGGTATAGGACTTCGAAGCTTCTTTTCTTTGACCACTGACATCTCAATGGTATGGATTCTCGCGCACATATCAATGAATGGAACTGAAAGACGAGAGTGAAAGAGCGGGATCACAAATGAGTATCTGGACAGACGCTCCTTGTGGGCCAATTCCATCTGTCTTTATCAAACTAGCTAGAGATCTGATAAAAAAAGTAATTGATTGTATATAATGTCAATGTCTCTTTTCCCTTCGTGAATGACATTGAGACTTGATAAGATCCCAGTGACTGCTCAAAAGAAAGCAAGAAAAGGAATGTCTTAGCGTGCCCTTACTCTTATTCTAAATAAAGCTCTTTCTCCTCCTGGTCGTTCGAGGCCTGGGGAATGGATATAATCGGCCCGAGAAATCCCCCTTCCATTAGGGGACATCGCTATATTCTGACAGCTACCTTCTTACTTGATTGAACGGACTCTTTTCTTTGTTACTTCCTCTGGCTCAAGGGCAGCTACCTCGTTACTGGCTAAAGACCTTCAACAGCTACCTTCAAGGAGGATGGTCAACAGACTTGGGAAGTCACCTTCTTCTTTCTCATGCTATTATATTACAATGTCTCAACTAATGCCTATTGCCTTGCAGGAAGTAGCCTAGGAAGAAAAGAAAGAACCGGAGGCCTATTATGAAATTCAGTGCATGAACCTATCAAGAAAACGGTATCCTAGTTCTATCTTCATATAAACCTATAGGAGCTACAGGACGATGGGACTAGGACGATGTCAGAGAATAGTCCGCTTAGAACTCAAAGAAAAGTTAAAGGGAATTACACGGAACTCAATACCAATAGAAGAGAGGATGCTATGACTTATCCTAGCTACCCATTTCTTTCCTTACTACATGAGGTCGACTGATCGGCAGAGGACTGAAGTCCATGAGTTGGATGCCTGTGAGGACTGCTTACTTACTAAAGGCCCGTAGCTGCTACTGACTCATGATAGCCCAGCCCTTCAGCACAACTACTTACTCGCTTCTGGACCTAGTTGCTTAACCTAAAACTTCGAACTTCAGCAGCTTCATACCAGGTGAGATACCTTCTTTAGAGGCGCTGAAACAGGGAATTTGAAAGCAGATACGGAAGCAAGAGCAGGACATTAGATTCAACAAAAGCAACAAAAAACGGAGGGGTGACGATCGGAATTACGTCTGAAAAACAGGAAAGTATACCAAAAGAGAAAGAAGAAGGAAACAACACAAAGGTAAGGCAAATCAGATGTGACTCCGAAAAAGAGAGTACTAGCGCTAAAGAGAGACAACTAAAGAATCAAATAAAGACTAGAAGATAGAGAGCTCGGAGCTAACAGATAAGAGCTCAGAGAGAATAGCTCATGGATGCTAGCTTCCTTGAACTAATAGATAACAGCTCATAGCCCTAACTCCGGGGATGATGGAGACCTTCAGTGACTCGGCACGGAAACGGAGACCCGTATGGATTGAGAAGGGAGGGTAGAGAAGAGGGAATAAGAAGTGGGGCATTAGGTAACTGCCTAAAGATGAAGCCAAAAGCTCCTTACTTGGTACTTGCTACAGCACTTAGAACTGAAGCTGCTCTAGCAGCAATGCAAGGGGGCTCAACCGGTTGGTAGGGGGCTAGCTACCTTCAATGAACTCCGCTAAGAAGGCCCTATGAACAGCCCTATGGCTTGTCAGGGGAGATAAGAGCGGGGGAAGGCCTACTGGTTGTCTTAGTTACCGGCTTAGTCCCTTCAGCAGCAACCGAATCGAACGGATTGAAAGGACTGGATCCTTACTTGATACTGCCCAAGCTTAAGCAGCAGAGAAAAAACGGGTGACTATTTGATCGAGCTCGTAGGGATTTGGATACCTTGGCTTCCTAGCTTACTTGGCCGACAACTGACTTGGTGTATTGATTACTTGATGAAAGACCTTTGCTCTAGAACTTCAGAAGCTACCGAATGGTTCGTTACTGGCTCGGGAGCAAGGGGAAGATAACAAATTGGGAATGTCTTCCTCGCGGGTTTAACAACTGGTCATCTTTCGGCAATTCACGTCACCCCAGTTAAGCCTCACCGTGGTTGCTCGCACAAGAACTCGTTGCTCGAAAGATTCTTGAAAAGATCGAGGAAGTATTTACACGCCTCGGGCAGTCTCTAATCTTCTCTCACGAAAGTACTATGGAAAGTTTATCAATCGGCGAGTGATTGTCCTTTCACTACCTTCGTTCCCGTCTGAGAGACTGACATCAGACTTGTAGTCATTCCGGGAACCTACAAGACCTTGTCGAAGTAGAAAGATTGTTCCCTCTCTGAACATGAATGGCGCTCTATCTATTCTTTCAACCTTATGTTGACAGCTGTCAAGATTGATGCAATAGAACAGGAAAGGTATTCCCCACTGGAGCTAGCTTGTCTATGTCAATGGATCGCCCATAGTAGGTTCTTTTTGGTCCACAAAAGGCCGAGGGAAATAGTGAATTCATATCCCCCTAGTAAGCGCGGATATCCCGATTGTCTAACTGCTAATGGAGGAATTGAGTCGTGAATCTCGGTCTTATGACGGGTCCCTAGGCCAAAAAGACGATGTTTTTTCAAAACGATTCCCCTTTTTCTCTACGAGCCGGACAATTGATGCGTCCCTCCGCTCCATGCTTCAACAGGAAGTTCATTCTCAACGGTGGTCACATCCGGAAAGCATCATCACCTACCTTCAGCCTCCTTTCTTCTACCGCTTCCTTTTCCCCTTATTCAAGCGAGATTGGATTCAATCCATACGCCAGTGCCTTGTTCGCTACCGCTGCAAACCCACCAGAAGTTGGACCTTATCCCCTAGCCATTCTGAGTCACTCTTTTGAAAGCCTTTCTGCCTTTAAAGATGAAATAAGCTCGCCGACAAAACAACAAACTTTTTGGTATCTTATAGCAGTAGATGGGCTACTGGATTCGCCAATCGGAATTCTATTTAGTCTTCGAGGGCGGTACGGACATCTTTAGCTTATGCAAAGGACTAGAGTACTTTTCGTCAAGCAAAGGTATAATTTCAAAAACAACGCCCTAAATACGAGCATGTGTGGTCCCAGACAAGGTGGCTCTCTAGCTAGTCTGCTATGGCACTATCCGAAGACTCCCGCAGCGCCTTCCTCTCTAGGGATGTAGCTTGCTGCCCCGGTAGTTTCATAAGTCCGAAACTCCCCGACGTCGGGCATTACTTCCTAAAGTGGGGATTGTTCCAAGGGCTTCCCTATCCTCGCTCTCTAAGGAATTACCTCTTCCTTCCTAAGACCTGAGTCTTCCCGCTTGGATATTTCCTTATCTCGTGCAATTCAAGGAGACTGGAAAGAGATTGACGCCCAGCTACCAGTTCAGGGTCCATGGGATCACACTAGGACTCTCTATCTATCCTCAGCAGACATCTCCATTTCCTTCATTCTAGATTGATCCCACAGGTTTTATCCAGCTTGCTCCAGAACGTAGATCTAGCTACAAAGAACAAGAGCAAGAAAGAAGCCCCTCGGCAAGGCTACATCGCACCAACTAAGTCCTCTATCTATGAGGAAGGAATCACTCTATTACTAAAGGAAATCACAAAGAAGAAGCCTCCTTATGCAACTAACACTTAAGGAAGTCCACCTAGGCAAGCACTTTTCGTGCAGGTGAGTCCATCAGAGTCTTATCATAATCGAAAGATAGTAGGAGCTTCTCTCTCTGAAGCGAGTCCGTAATCAGTGAATACTGAGGAATGACCAACTTGCTTGTGCTTTGCTGACGAATCCTATCTGGGTTTTTGATTCTTTGCTCAGCTTGAATCACGAAACTATCCGAAAGGTGGAAGTCAGAATCCTCTGGGCTGATGAAGAGCCAGGATCACTTCCTTTGAGGATGCAAATTGAAGAAAGAAGGGTACCCTAGCACCAAGATAGTGGAGTCTTAATAAGGACATTAGTGCCTTCGCTAAGAATGTGCATGGTTAAGAAGTCGGGGATGTTGTCATAAAAGAAATGGGCTATCTGTTGAAAAGTCCAGAACGATGGTTCTCTGACTCTGTCATTCTTTTGTTTCAAAAAATGAGTTATATAGGGCGAGTCGAGTTTCACTCTGATAAGGTAATGAATTCCATTTAGGTTTGGCAAAGCCAATATATGTGACAGGGTTCAGAGAATATATAATATGGAGAAGAGTATATAAGACTCGTGATTCAGGCAAACCAATCTTCTCTGAATTCAAATAGGAAGATTAGGGAACGGGAAAAGAAAGAACGGGATATCTATCTATCTTACTATACGATGCACCTAGCTTATCACAGACTGAAGTCGGAGAAGTGTTGAAGAAAAGAGGAAAGAATGGATAAGAAAGATTAGGAGCTTTCACTCGCTTATTGGATGAGGTGGGAAGACTCTTTCTACGAGAATCAAACTCGTGTACGAGGGGGAACACAGGACGTAAGCACGAGGGCTGCCTTATTGGCCCAACGAGTCAAATGCCCAACCTAGCCCAAAGCTTAGTCCAACGGTTTGGAGACTTTCCTCCGCCTCCTTTGTTGCCGATTTGCTTGGCAACCGATAGATAGGAGCTCTTTTAGACCCGATGCTAGCATCCGCTCTTTTCTCCGGTGGGAATACCTGAGTCAAGTAGCTAAGCGAATAGAGCTGCTATCGAAGTGTTGAGGAAAGAGGGAGTCATTTTTCCCACCCAGTCCTGCCTTTAGGAAGGAATGCAGGCAAGGAAAGCACTTGGAACAGGCCGGACTTTCGCTTTAGTAAGAAATCCCGACTTGTGAGCTAAGCTTGGATCAGAGGTGGGCGGACCTTTCTCTTACTACATTCCATTTCATATTTGTGCAGCTGATCTAACTTCTATTGAGATACCCTCGGAAGAGAGGCTATTATTGGGCATATAGAAAGACGTACTCTTCTGTGCCCCGACTAACTCCTCTTTTTGTACCAAAAGGCCGAGACTAAGAGAGCTGGCCTACTAGCAAATGTAGGAGTGACCGGGGGCAAGGAGAAAGGTGTCAAGCTAGCCTAGCCAGAGGAAAGCGCTAACGGTTTGCTCGCGAGAGGTCCCAGTTTCGTTTTCTTGACGAAGATTGCACTGAAGAAAGATTCATGCTATATTCACTAAATGCAAGGAAAGGCTCTTTCTAACTATCTGAATCAAAGTTCTTTAGGATCGTTACCAAGCCAGCTCTAGTATAAGACTAAGCACTATTTGGCGCAAGCTTTCTTGATCTACTATCGAACTAGTCTTCAGAAAGTGAGAACTCAACCTTCGTTATAGATGCAATTATCAGTCGAGAAAATCCTTTCAAGTAATCGAGAGGAAAGCGAGGCGAAGGGCAAAAGCAGATAGGGAAATAGCATTGTCGGAAATGAAGCTCGAGATAGGGAAAGCAAAAATGCATATTCGTCAAGCAGAAAGAAAGAAGTCAGACTCATATAGGGAAGAAGAAGTAAGCATTCCCCGGAACAATAGAAGAAGAGAAGTCTTTGTTGACCTGGTAAAACATATAGTCTGAGAATGTTTACTCAACTACAAGACAAGTCTGAGGACAGAAGCTTTAAGAGCTTTAATATTAATAGGGATTTCTTTCCACCGAAAGGAAAGGCGGATTAATAGGAAGAAGGGAATCAAGCCCGATAGCAAACTCAACTCCTCTTTACCTTCCTATTCGACAGCCGTTAACAGCCCTGCAGGGACTTCATCACAGGTATCCTTCCTGTCCTAAGATTGCTACTATCTGTCCTTCATTTCTTTCTTTTATCCTGGAGTTACTGCCTTTCTCCCCTCTCCTGAACTCAAGTAAGAAAAAGCGGAACCTGCCTTTTCTTTCTAAGAAGAAAGATGGAATCTTTACCGATTGACCCCTATCAAGATAAAGCATACAACCTTTTGGACTAGCCTTCCTTGGCTTCCATTCTAGTTGATTCTCCTTCCGAGGTCAAATACCTTTTCTTCCCTCCTTGTGCAGAGCTTTCGCTTCCTCTGGGATCCAAAAACGAGAAGTTCCTCCAGTCCGCAGAATCAGGATAGAGCTCATAAGAAGTAGCGACGGGAAGCGTTTCGGAGTCTGGAACATCAACAGGAATCGATGATCGAGCTTTACTGAACTGATAAGGCTCTTTCTTCCTTTGTTTATCTAGGCTTCCGGGAGAAGGAACTCACCTAAGAAAGAGAAGGTAGCCGTAGCTTTATAATAAGGTAAGCATCCCACGATAACAAAAGAAGAGAACGAAAGGAGTACACTAGGTTGCACAACAAAGTCGTCCAAGATGTAATATCATTGAATCTTATAAGCAACATGAGAATCAATCCTTTGACGATAGCCCTCTCGACCCACTCGTAGGACTGGTTCACCCCTCGGAGGTCCCACCTCACTTGGGCCAGGGTACTTACAGGGAGGATCGTGCTAAGCGGCACTACCCCTTTTTGGTTACAACCATTGGGATCCTTCTCTACTGCTCCATTTTACTATAGATTTCTGCTACCTACCTTAGGGGGGAGTGCAGTTGATCATAAGTAATGCTACTACTAATAATGAGCTTGCAATAGACGGGAAAGAATCCGACAATTAGTTTATGGCAACTAGTGAACATGGCGGTTCAGCCGGGTGGGAGGTGGAAGGTAGGTTCGAAGAGAGAGCTCCTGCAGACGTAGTAGGAAGTGAGCTAGTTTTTCTCGAATGAGAACTGTAGATGGCAGGCATCCCTCGTTTCTAGATAGTGTTCCGTGAGTGGTAGGTTAGTTCGCTACAACTCCTGATGGTATGCTTAATGACCTACTTCCACTATGCTTTTCTAAGCTCATTGCCGATAAGGTCTCTAGCCGCGCCTATAACAATAGTGAAGCTCTAAATAGCCCATTCACTATCCTTTTGAAAATGGATTATGCAACCATGCAAATGGCCCTAGAATGGATCTCAGTACAGTTCCTACTCTTATCTAAGGTTCCTGCTACTAGTACTCTTAGTGAAGTTCTTAGCTTTCTTCCATGCGTTGATTAGTATACAAAGAGGTAAAGAATTCATTTCCATTACCAGAACACCAGTTCCTCCTCGATTGTTCCAACCTTGATTCCTGTTGTTGTTCCAACTCTGATTCTGATGATGACCTTGGTTCCAGTTACCTTGGCCTCCTCGTCCATCTCTACTTATTCTCCTAGCCAATTTAGCGTTAACCGCAAAAGAAGGGGATTAAGTAGATAGCCCTATATGGAGTGAAAGCTGCCCAACCCAAACCAAGGGGCGAACCAACAACAACTATGTGTCCCAGGGGAAAGCTCGCTAAAAAGAGGTCTCATTGAAACGACCATACCATAGTGGAATGATTTGCATAAAGATCCGATCAAATGGCTAAGGGACATAGCTAAGGAAAAGCTCTGATCCAACTCATCGAAGATGCCCAGAAGGAACTGCAAGAGATGAGACAGTTTGCTTTCACTAAAGGATCGAACTATGTATCCATAATAGGATGAAATTGCCTTTCTGACTGTGGGAAAGATGCTTCGAAAGTAGGGCTATTCTTCGCATCGGGACACGTGGGACTTCTGCCTTTTGTTTGGACAAATGGTCCCTTCTTTACTGTTGATGCGGCATAAAGGCTGTTAGGAATCGATCTAGATGCCAGGAATCAGACAAGGAACTAAACTGACACTTGACTGAAAGCGTTTTTTGCCGTGCGCGTCGACTTTTTTAACAGATTTACCACAGCTAAGCTAAATCAAATAAGGAAGATAGAAGTAGCTACAATTGCTATTGAATCTGCTGCTAGTGGAAGGTTTGACGAAGTGCAAGTACATTTCATTTCGCATAGCCCTTTCTTGGGCAAGTGAATCATAGCACAGAAAGGTTAATCACAGTATGTCTTGTTTAGCTCCTTCCTCAGGTGAAAGAAAGCGGTCTTGATGCCGAGATTGGAACTAGCAGTTTTTCTTAAATCAATTCCATTTCCACTCCCCTTCTCATTCGACTGGCTAGAGTAGCGTAGCAATTACCATGTCTTACTCTTTTGGTTTTGCGGGATAACGGTTCTTTTGCAAAAAAATAGCTTGCTTGCTGTAAATGGACAAAATACCTTGTGCACGAATAGCTTGCACGAATAAGCTCTGGGACTGATGACTTTCCTCGGGCATTTGCAAGTGTGCTAGATCATCAATGAATGTCCGCTTTGGTTGAATCAATAGTATAAGATATCCCATGCACACGCACAGAAGAAGAAGATGCCCCGAATGCCCTGTTTTCAGGAATTGAATGCGCTGTGGCACTTTCGGAATAGTTAATCCGATCAAGAGTAAGGTCAGGAGGAGTAAGGCCTTAGAAGGGTTATCTCCTCTGTGAATGAAGAAGACGGAGAGTTTCTCTTATTATCATCTTGTGTCTTCTCGGCTTTGTCCTCTATGGGTTTCATTCAATATGGAATTCCTTAGAACTCCTTATCTCTCTCACTCTCCGGTAATAGAATAGAAGTACAGAAGGGAATGTATGAGCTCTGTCTGTGAGCTACCGATGCTGGATTGCTTTGAATCAACATCCCTCCGTCAGAATATCTCCTTCCTAGGCTTCTGCCTTCCCATGATTAGCGAAGAGAAGGCAAGGTTTGACGAACAACAAGGATAAGGATAGGACCCGGTTCGGCTAAGTCCCTTGGTCGGTCATCAGGGAGTTCTTCCCGCTTCAGTCAATCAGCAAGACAATGTGAATAGGTATTTCTCAAGTCAAGGGCCGGACATGACTCCGTTAGCTGACCTTTAGCTAGCCGACCGTGTGCCAGAAGTCTATACTGGCATTTCAATAGGTCAAGCAAGTCTGCGGGCAACCTTGTAGGCTATTGGCTTCTTCAAGCATTCGCGATTCTGTATCTATCACAGGAAGATATCCCATAGCACATAACAGTCCATCGTGCTATGGGATATTTTTGACAAGAAGATAAGGTCAGGAGAGCTTAGGCTTCAAGGCAATGTGGATGCTAATCCATTTCCAGGGCACAAGGGAAAGGCGGTGGCGAACATGAAGTGCTTGGTCGCCTTTGAAGAAAAGATTCAACGAGGAGCCCCAAGCGAATATCATAGGGTTGATACCTCTGAGCCTATCGAAGAAAGGTTGAAGAAAAATAAGAAACTCCTGGCGTTTTTATATTTATATATAGTATGCTTCACCAAATCCGTTAGGGCTGATGCTGTGAAAGCCTTGGCGAGTAGCAATTGCACCTGAATTCTGCACAGTGTTGCATGGCTGAAGGAGTTCGGCGAGTGACTCGCGGGAAGCTGAAATCTGTCATTTTCACCGATGATGGCATGTTGGCGCCCCTTCCACAACCGTTCGTTGTATGTTGAAGCAGAGATGAATGGGGTGGCCGTGAAGAGAGTGATGGTTGATCCTGACTCCGCAGTCAATCTCATACCTATGTCCACTGTTGAAGCGCTAGGCATTCCCAAAGAAAACATTGGAGGAGCACCTATCGAGGTATATTATTTTAGTTCGAATTGGCAAATCCATTTTTGTAGGAATGGGATGGTCAGAGTCAATTGCAACGTTGGACCTTTCAAGAGTCCGATAGAGTTCCAGGTTGTTTTTGCACCGACGACATATCACGCTCTTCTGGGCAGACCATAGATTCATAAATACCAAGCGGTCCCATCGACATACCATCAATGTATTAAAGGTAGAATCAAAGGAAAAGAGGTATGAGTACCTGCGGGGAGCACTTCCTTCGAAAGATCTGAAATCCATTTTGCTGACGCTATCCATTATTCGGAGTTTGCCGAGGATGGAGAGCTTTCATTGAAAGAGGGTCCAGGTTTATTTCCTCGTTGGGGGGACTTAATGAAGGAAGATGCAGAGAAGTCCAGCGAGAGAGTTGAAAACCTGATGAAGCGAGATGAAGCAGAGCCTAGCGAGAGGGATCAGAAGAAACTTAAGACTGATGGGGAAGAGCAGTGCATCAAAGTTACGCTGACAGATGGTACTACCTTTTACAGCTTATAGCAATTACAGAACGAGGACTCTGGTGAGGGGGTGAAAACTGAGAAGCGACAGGCGATAAAGCCCAAAGGGGAGAAGGAGCTGAAAAAGAAGAAGAAGGAAAAGAGGGCCAGGAATTTCTTGTGAGGATCTGTGAAAGCTTCCTTCCATCCCGGTGGAATAGCAAGAAAAAGGCTTCAGTGAGCTATCTCATGGAATGCCCGCACCCTGTGCGCCGCATAGATAGGAGAATAAGCCTTCCTGGCTAGGCCTGACTATAGTCATTTGAATTGGATTTGTACCTTACCTCTTCTCTTAGACTCACGCTTAGGTCACTATACACAAGAGATTATGCTTTGGATAGGGCCCCCTAAACCCCCTATTTTCTGCGACTTGTCTTGGATGCCTAACTTGGTATAATATCCTTTGAGCTTGGTTTTAGTTATATTGGCTTTCTACCTTGTGCTACCGATTACCTTGTGCTAAGGTTTTACCTTTCCCCTCCGTAATAGGAAGAAAACATACAGGGACGCTACCGCTAGGAAGGGGACTGATATCGCCTCTCCTCCCCCTACCCTGGAAGAGTACCAGGAGGCTTAACTTGTTGATGACACATCCATTAAGTGTTACCAAAGTGTGGTGGCCGAAGTGTTAAACCGGTTTGAGTGAGGTGGGTGCACCATAACTGAAACAACAATACATGCATTATGTGTTCCCGATGACCGGACCAATAATAATGGTGGCTTTCCCCCTTACTTAACATAGGCCGGTAACGGCTGAACGGACCTGCACTTAGACACTGCCCTCGAGACCTAACCTAATACTTCAACTCTGCCTTCCTTGGGATCTTAAACTCAGCCTTTGGAATTTCCTTTGGTATGCATCATACCTGCGCCTTGGGAACTTACACTAAGAGGAAAGGGAACAGACTGAAACTAAGACTTGCCCTTAGTAAGTGGTCTCAAATAGGCTTTCTTTGAAGGCGTAGGTGTCTTTTAAAGTAGCCCAACCTAGTAAAGGGGCTTTTCCATTTGATTTGCAATCCCCTTTTTCTAGTTATGCAATGATCGGATATGAAAGAACTAATCTACCTTCTATAAATAGAAAGTTGCTGCTTTCCTCTTATGAGGATTCACAGCTTGAGTAAGTAGGTAACCTAAGTCCAGTCTGATCTGAGGGAAGCAGTCCCAAGCTTGATATATTAACCTGCGACCACTCTGAGAGCCCAGAAACAAAGATCCCATCCCGTACCCGTAAAGCATAAGAAAAAAGTCTTCTCCTTTTCAGAGAATGTGTAAGCACCCTAGAGTAGAGGGGGAGGCCCATTTCCTAGCCTAGTTTTAAGCAGAGCAGCACCATCCTAGTCCAGAGCAGTACCTCTCTCTTCTCTAAAGGGCTCGAGGCAAGACAAGCAGCCCGCTTCGCTTCCTTCGTCTCATTACAGGGAAGGATAGGGCCTCGGTCGGTTCCAAGGGTGAGGAAGAAGTGCCATCTGCTTAATCGGAAGACTGAGACAAAAGCATTAGCAGAGGCTGAATCAGCTGCATCAGCAAGCGAATGCCTTTCTTAGAATGGTTCGGAAACCCAGTGAGAATCACCTTCTCACCCCGAATCCTAAGATCCAGGGAGGTTGGCTAGAAAGAGAATTTCCAAATCGAAAGTATGAAGAGGCTGAAGCATCAGAATCCGCTGAAACAAAGGCTGAGAAAGCCAATAGCGGGGCGTTTAAGCCACATCACGCTTTTCAGGGACCGATCAAAAGCCGTTTTTCGTTAAGAGACTTTTTTCTCTGATTCAAACTTAAATCTTGGAGCGAGGGCTTAAGAGTATCAATAAGGGGTAAGGTCAAGTTGATAAGCCGCCTACCTCCTTAATTAAGTTACATTACAGAGGGGCCTCCCTAACTCAAGTTGCTTGTGCCTGCTGTTACCTACCGTAGGACCTCCGTCCCCGAAGCGAAGAAAGAGGAGACCTTTATCCTGTGTCGAAGGTTGGGTGTTAATTTAAATCACACTTTTGAATTATTTCATTTTTCGGATGGACATAAAATAAAAGGGTAAGATTTCCAAAAGCTATTTACGTAGGAGAATAAGTCATCGCTCGCGGCTTCCCGCTTTCAATTAGAAGGGCAGGGCATCTTTCTGTTGCCGGTTAGGTTAACCTCAAAAGTTCAATAGGGTAAGCTGCTAGCTCTAACCGAACTTTCGGGTATATATAAGTCCGACGAAAGACAACCCGCTTCTCAAAGGCGAGGTTCTGAAAGAAAGCAAGCGGTGCACTTAAATCTAAATAGGGTGGTATGGGTGAGAAAGATAAAGAGAAGATCTAGACAAAAGACCTACTCGATGGAATTAGCCTGTGCTCCTAAAGTTAGAAAACGTCCCGGCAAGAGCTGTCAGAATTCATCATTAGTTAAAAAGGTAAATTACCCTTTTTCTTGTGCCTGCATTCGCTATTCCTATTCCGCGAAAGCTTTTATGCCTAGCCCCACCCCAGCTTCAGCTACGCTTTGGAATTGAGCTACCCAAGCAGACCAGCCTTCCTCCTCCTTTCAGGGCCTATCCGAAAGAGAATCCATAAGGGGGAGGTAACTCGATATTTCATAAAACTGGTAGAGTAGAAAGATTAGCTCTTCCTTTTTTATGAAATGCGGCAAATAAAATAATGGATTAAAGAACAGTCGTAAGGCTGCATTGATCGAATAGATGACTAAGGCTTAGAACTGATAGCAATTGAATCAGCTGTTGATGCAATAGAAGTAGAAGGTCTTTCTGCCCCCTGCTCTCGAACGTGCTCTTGTCGCAATTGAATCTGAATACCAGATTTTCTGGGTATTGGCAGTGAATCAGATAGAATAGGTAATTGTTCCATTAGGAGCTCTTGTCTTATAGAAGTAACCGGTGTTGGATAGAAGACTGTTTTAGTTGCCGGTGCTACTGCTTGAGAAGAAGCTACACATTCATCTTACTCGAGAAATTCCTTTTGAATCGAGAGCTTTTTTAAAAAATATTCCTATTTAGGAACTTCACTGAGAGAAAGTAAAGAGAGTAACTGCACTAAGGCAAATTTGACAGCATCCGATTTTGTACAGTTAATCTTAGCAGACGCTGAAGGGGCATTCTCCTTCATGAAGATGGCATCAAGCCGATGTGGGACTTGAGGAATAGAATACGGGGATTTCTTTGGAGAGGAATAACCGGGATTTTAAGCATTCTTCGTCCCTTGCACATAGATCTTTTGACAGCTGGGATGGACTTTTGGTTTTGGGATTGAACTCAGGCTCGGAACTTCACTAAAAGCAGGGGAAAGAAGTGACATCATATATAAAGAAAAGGACTCGAATGCAAGCTCCTATGGAACTGTTTTCGGGTTTGGTGGAATTGAATCAAGAGTACCACTTACAATTGAATCAGGAACCGCCGCTAGAAGGGGAACTGAATCCGATCCTGCTTGACTTTCTTTGCCTAGGAACTCTGGGATGAATACCCTTTCTTAGAGTGATAGTAGCTGTGAAAGTCTCCGGTGTGATTGAATCAGTAATCGCTCCTACCCTTGTTCATGTTCAAGATTTTATAACTAATCATCCCTTGCTCTCGTAAGCGGTGTCACTGCTTTCCTTTTACTAATAAGGGGGGGATAGAATAAGCTCTTTGTGACGCTTACTAGAAATATCATAAGAGAAGAAAGATCGTAGCCTAGTTCGAATGAAAGGTAGGGCACAAGGCTATCCGTGAGTTCACAGGTGTCGTTGCTTATCCCTTTTTCTTCATTAAGATTGGGTTAGTCTTCAGTGACTGGTCTTTCTCTTGTTGTTGTCGAGTGCCTGCAGCTGCATTTCTTTCTTTATGCATCTTTCTCCCATGCTTTCCGTTGGTCAACAACCAACAAAAGTGTTTCTAGTTCTTCACTACTCCTACAGGCTTGACGGAGTTAAGCTGTCTGGAGGGAATCCTTTTTTCTCAATCAATCATGCCTAAACTCTTCCATTATTTTCTCACTTTTCTAGTATGCGCTTTATCTATATGGATACGAAAAGAAGGTTTTCTGTGTACTAACATAAGTGGATTTAACTTGATGCTTATCTGTTTTGTTCTCTTTGCTTTGATCTTTCTCTTTCGATGGCTTTCTTGGAGAAGGAGAAAGATGCGCTTTCAATGGATGCTAATCGTTGTTCATATTATTTTCTATATTTTCGCTATAATTCTGATCAGTCTAGTAAGGGACTCGGTCGTTTTTCACTTGATTTCCGTAGGGGGCATTTTTTCTACGTGTTTCATGATGGATGCATCTGGGGCTTGTGACGCGTCAAGCTCAAAAGTGAGCGTAACCCCCGGGTCTTCGTCTCCATCTACTCCTGATTCCACTTTGACCTCTATGGTCGGACATGCATCAGACGAGACTTCCTCCGGCGAGGAAGTCTTTTTTTCACCAAAAACCTCTTTAGATCCTGTCTCCCCCCCGTCTATCCCCGCGGACAAGGAATCCATAGCGGCATTATTTCCAAGTAATACAGAGTTATCGGAGTGGAAAAAGAAAATTAGCCGTGATTTTTGGGCTCAAATCAAGCTCGAGTATCGAAGTGAAATTGACAATGGGGAGCTTTCTGTAGGTCAATTCAGAAACGAAAAAGTAGAATTTCTTTTTGACCTCAACAATCCGGAAAAAACGAAGCTAGATCTAGATTGGATACAAAAATGTGTGAATGAACGGATAAAATTACACCCATGGGAAACCGAGAGTACAAACCCTTTTTATAAAAAAATCCGTTTATTTATGGAGCAAGAGATATATAACCATAAATTAGATATCCAATCTGGAAATAGCTCCGACTCCCAGAGCTGCGACACTAACGACTAGAACTATGTTCGACTTGATCCCCTTTCTACATTCAATTCTTTATTGAGCCTGGTGTGGAATCACCATCATTACCACATTCATTGTTGGTCTGGCTGCTGGTCTAGCGAGCCTTCCTAGCCGCCCAGAATGCCCATACATACTAAGACCTTGTTCACACAGCGAAGAAAGGCCGAGTGGAAGGGGGCAGTCAGCTGGCTGCTTCTTGGCCACGCCCCCCTGCAACTAGATACTACATACTTGATCTAAATTCTCAAATAGGAAATTGCATACAATTATCCGATATACGTATAGGAACATGGGTACATGATATTGAATGTCATCCAGGTCAAGGCGCAAAGCTGGCTCGAGCCGCAGGAACTTTTGCTAAAATAATGAAGGAACCAGCACCCCCTACACTCTCTCTTAGGCTTGTGCGGCTACCTTCGGGTGTTGAAAAAGTCATTGATTCCCGATGCCGAGCTACTATTGGTATAGTTTCCAATCCCAATCATGGTGCACGTAAGCAACGAAAAGCTGGGCAAAGCCGGTGGTTAGGCAGACGCCCCATTGTTCGTGGTCTTGCAATGAATCCAGTGGATGATCCTCATGGAGGAGGTGAGGGGCGCACGAAAGGAGGTAGACCTTCGGTGTCACCTTGGGGGAAGCCCACCAAAGCTGGATTTCGGGCCGGAGTGGGGAAAGGCAGAAATGAGTTCATGCCATGACGATCTATATGGAAGGGCAGTTTTCTTGATGCATTCCTGTTGAGAATGAAGAAGAAGAGTTCTTTTGAACAGGAAAATTTGGTCACGTAGATCTTCTATTTCGCTGGAATTCGTTGATTGCTCCGTACGAATTTACAATGGAAAAACTCCTGTTCGTTGTAAGATCACTGAAGGGGTCAACAATTTGGAGAGTTTGCTTTTACACGGAAACGAAGACCTTCGAGAACAAATATTGGACTGGGCAGAAAAAGGGGGAAAAAGTCAAGTCTAAGCGCATATGGCACGAAAAGGAAATCCGATTTCGGTAAGACTTGATCTGAATCGTAGTTCAGATTCAAGTCGGTTCAGTGAGGGCGACCGCGAAAGTCACCGAATTAAGCAGTCTTTTCCTTCCGTTTTTCCCATATTCAAAAAAGGCGTGGGAGGACGTTGCAGATGTCCAGGGCGGACACGACTTCTTCTAAGGCTAGAAGACCACTGGAAGACACCCGGGACCAGAGCATGTCGTGAAAGAAGCAACACTGGGCGGGCGTGCTTCGACCGTGTCTCCGGGGCATAGTTGAATGTAGATATCATGAACGCGAGGTGCAGTATACCAGGCCGAGAAACCCGGGCAACCACTCCCCTATGTGCCAATCGCTAGCGCATCCAGGGCCCCGGCGCCCAGCTCAGCTGGAGAGGCCTAGCCTGATCTGAGAAGTGCGTCTTCGGTTTGGATAGACTTCATTCAAGAACGCCGTCGCCCCTGGAATCAATAAGAAAACAAGTGCTAAGTTTCAGATCAGTGAATAAACCAAAACGAAAGAAGAGACGTTTCTCGCTCGGCGCCTAAAGCGAACTATGCTCCGCTTCAACAAATGAGAGTTTTCGGTGGAACCGGTGAACCACGCGAGCTGGTTAGATGCGTGGGGACAGAGGGTTCGTAGTACCTGCTAGCGCAGCTATGCAGTGGAAGGGAAGGAGCCTAAATCGACCCCCGCCCGATCAAGTACCAGTTGCTTCGCAGGTAGGCCCACTTAGGTTAGGGGGCATGCCCCTCAGTTCTTACCAACCTCCGGTGTGTAATCGATATGTTGCTAGCTTCAACTCAGTCGAATAAGAATCATTGATTACCTCTGCTGTCCATTTATTATTCATTCAGGGCGCTCGGCCGGTGCTCCTTTCTCAAACCAGAACAACTATGAACGTTAGGGAAGATAAGGGAAGACCACCTGAGCGAACCGACCGAGGGGACTTGACTTATCCGAACCGAACCATAGCGGCTTAAAGCTAAGCCTATCACGAGCAGCGTCGCTGCTTGATCGGCAGGGAGGAGCATCTCCAAGTATGGGGCAAAAGATCAAGCGCTTTGACTTTGTCCCCCGGGATCCACCACAGGTTGGGTTTGAGAGCCGTGTGATGGGTGACTATCCAGCACGGTTCGGAGAGCACTTTTAGTCTGCGCTGGTGAATGCAAGCCCCCTATCAAGCAAGAAAGAAGCGGCTCTTCCCACGGCGGAGTCACCATTGACTCTATTTATTATTATGGGAAATTAGTGTATCAAGATGTCAATCTGAGATCTTATTTTGGTTCGATACGTCCACCTACGAGACTCACCTTTGGCTTTCGTCTCGGTAGGTGTATTATTCTACATTTTCCCAAAAGAACATTCATTCATTTCTTTCTTCCCCGTTGACCACGACGACTGAAACGACGCGAAAAATCCAGACCCGGAAAGAAGAAGGGCCGGCGGTGGGCATTTGGGGAAGTCGGGCCGATCGGGTGTCTTCATTCAAGCGACGGTACAGAAGAAGAACGAAACGAAGTGAGAGGCCGGGGGGCAGGGGAAAGAGTCGAGTCGATCAGGCTCGACGACCGGGAGAAGCAAAACGAAATCCGGATTTGGCCGAAAAAGAAGCAACGCTATGGATACCATGACCGATCACCATCGAGAAAGAAGAATCTTTCTAAATCACTTCGGGTCAGCGGGGCCTTCAAGCATCCGAAATACGCCGAAGTTGTAAATGACATAGCGTTCCTGATAGAAAATGACGAATCCTTCAGAAAAACGAAATTATTCAAGTTCTTTTTCCCAAAGAAGTCCCGCTCCGACGGCCCGACGAGTCATCTCCTTAAAAGGACCCTCCCTGCAGTGCGCCCCTCCTTGAATTATTTGATCATGCAATACTTATTGAATACAAAGAATCAAATGCATTTCGACCCCGTCGTAGTTCTCAATCATTTCGTGGCACCGGGCGTGACTGAACCATCTACGATGGGGGGAGCTAATGCACAGGAAATAAGCTTTGATAAGAGAATACGTTCTCGCATCGCTTTTTTTGTAGAAAGCTTGACCAGCGAGAAAAAGTGTTTGGCCGAAGCCAAAAAGAGGTTGACCCACTTCATTTGCCAAGCGAATGATCTTCGCTTCGCGGGAACAACAAAAACCACCATTTCGCTCTTTCCTTTCTTCGGTGCTACCTTTTTCTTTCCAAGGGATGGGGTTGGGGTGTATAATAACCTTTTTTTTTAGGATGCCCGGGAAAAACTCCTAGGTAAATTAAGGAGAAAATGTTGGAACCTCCTGGGTAAGGATAAGGTAATGGAATTGATAGAGAAATTCATAGACCTAGGTGGGATAGGAGAATTGATAAAGGGAATAGAGATGATGATAGATATCATACTGAGAAACAGAAGAATTCCGTACGGGTACAACTATTATTTGAACGAAGTGAAAAAAATGCGATCTTTGTTGTCTAATAGAACAAACACTAATACCTTAATTGAGTCGGTCAAGATCAAATCTGTTTATCAAAGTGCTTCTCTGATTGCTCAAGACATCTCTTTTCAACTGAGAAACAAAACAAGATCCTTTCGTTCCATTTTTAGTAAAATAGTGAAGGATATTCCATTAGTAATGAAAAAAGGGGTGGAGGGGATCCGTATATGTTGTTCAGGTCGATTAGAAGGTGCAGAAATAGCTAGAACGGAATGCGGAAAGTATGGAAAAACATCTTGTAATGTATTTCACCAGAAAATCGATTATGCTTCTGCGGAAGTATCTACTCGTTACGGAATCTTAGGCGTCAAAGTGTGGATTTCATATAGTAAAAAAAAAAAGGACGTGCTATATCCGAAACGTACGAAATATAATAAATATCGTAAAGGCAGATGTAGTAGGGGTTGCAAACCGGACGGTACACAACTTGGTTTTGGAAGATATGGCATTCAAAGTTGTAGAGCGGGTCGTCTTTCATATCGAGCCATTGAAGCAGCGCGTCGGGCTATAATCGGACAATTCCATCGTGCTATGAGCGGACAATTCCGAAGAAATGGTAAGATATGGGTAAGAGTTTTTGCGGATCTCCCTATTACCGGGAAACCTACAGAAGTCAGAATGGGAAGAGGAAAAGGAAATCCTACGGGTTGGATTGCTCGTGTGTCCACGGGACAAATTCTATTTGAAATGGATGGTGTGAGTTTGTCAAATGCTCGACAAGCCGCTACATTAGCGGCGCATAAACTATCTTTGTCAACCAAGTTTGTTCAGTGGTCGTAACATAATTGGTTAGTGGGGGGGTCGGGATTCAAAAGAATTGGGCGAAGTGTTTGTTCCTTAACGACCGAAATGGTTCACTATATGACAATGGAAGATATTAGGGAAGATTCGAAGTCAAAAAGCCCGATGATCTAGCCTCTCTTGCCACAACCTAATCTCGGAAAAATAGAACGAAGCGAAACTTCATACATTCTTAAAAGAAAGTGTTTTGACCTTAGTCTAAAACCGAGAAGTGTAGTGAGTCACGTCATGCTGGAGTAGGTCCGGTGGATCGAACCAGGGTAAAAAAAGTCACTCTTGAATAAGAGGAAATTCTCTGGTTCATTACCAGCAATGCGCGTTCGAATCGCGCGAGTGACTAGTGAGTCTTGTAACAAGATAGCCGTAGGAAAGAGAAAACTATGGCTAGATTGAATCCTGAACGATGGAAAGTGGAATTGTCTCTGTCGCCGTTCTCAGTTACAATTTTAAGGCATAGCTCCCCCTTCTATGACTAGGTAAGACCCTTTTCTTCCTTGTTAGTCTAGTAGCAAGCGCGGTACCCACTGAAACTAGGAAAACCGAGAGGGGAAGCTGTGGCATTGATCCGCCAGCTAGAAGCGAAAGAACCTATCTTTCTTGCCCCTGAGCCTTTCTTCGGCAAAATCACTGTCAGCAACCTTTTATAAGAATAAAGAGGATCGTGCCTTAGGTCAATGAAATGTTCCAGGAAAGCACCAAAACCAACTTCAAATAGAACGAGTGAAACTGATAATAGATAGAGTTTTAGGTAGTTCACCAGTCAAACCACACCCTTGAATTAATCTCAATCGAATGGGACTCGTTTGGAATCCTTCGCGATCGAAATGCCCAAACAACACGCAATGGAAATGCCCCAACCAACATAGCTTGCTAGCTGAAGGAGCTGCCAGAGCAGAGGAAGCGACTCTTGACTTGAAAAAGGCTTGACTTATTCGATTCTCCTTCTTCACCGTTCGAAAAGAAGTGGATTGGCTCACGTCTTCCTATGAAATCGATTCTGTTTCCCCATCAAGCCCGTTTCCTTACTCGAGATATCTGAGATAGCCCCGTCAACTAATAACTTATAATAGACGAGCCCATTATCCTTCTGTTTTGAACTTGCTTCTTGGTACAAGGGGAGGGGCGAAGAATTCGAGTTCTAGTTCTGCTTTTGCCTAATTTTTAGTACCGCTTTGAGATTGAATCTTTAGGACCATGCGCTTAAGAGGACCTTTTTTTTTTATTGGAAGTGGATCCCGAACCTGCCCTCTTTGATTGAGTTCTATTATCATGTAGTTCCTGTCCTGGGCCAATTTCAATGCTTATTTGAGCATTTCATTGACTTGTCATACCTGAACCTATCTGAATACATAACAAGGGAAAGGGATCAAAGAGGTTCTGCGCTCACGCCCTATCGTTATCAAATAGGTTTCGTTGCCCCCATTTCCTATTACCGTTTCGCTGCTTGTTCTTCCCCTTCGCTACCGCTTTTTTAAACAGATAAATTAGGCAAGCTGAAGGAATTATTATCGCTTAGCGCTTGTGCTGAGAAAGAGCTTTAGTAACGAGATTTGGAAATAGATTGATAGTTGGCCGGTACCTCCCTCTCCTCTGGTGGTGCAATAGAAGATGGTGGATCCTCGTTCAATGCTGCTTAGCCGCTACTGGCCAACTTGCTTCCATATCCAGTTCTGGTCCATTGTTTGCTCCCTACCAATGGGGAATAGGAGCTAGCATCTGATCACCTTGGTTCCGCTTGGCACTGAAATGATATTAGTCGGTCATTGCCTCGGATTCGGTCCACTTCCTTATTATACGGAGTCACTTCCATCGCTAGCTTCCATTGACTTCGAACCTTCCCTGGCACCGGAGATAGAAGAAGATGGCTTCTCGGGCTTCCCTGTTCCATCGGTTATCTGTTGGGCTTGGGATGCTTCCATCGTGTATACTTGCAATAAAAGGACTCGAATCAGAGCTGTGGGCATAGCAGCTTCAACCGAATTGTCCTCCTCTTCTTCGACCAACCTATAATGATATTTTGAACCCCCTGCCTATGATTTATGAATCAAGAAGTCCTGCCTTCGGCTATTCCTTCTATCCCTTGCTACTGTTTAACAGGAGCAGGAATATCCTTTGCCCTAACCTTTAGGATAGCGGGGCTCGGGGAAAGAACCTAAGCTCAAAAACAAGCACTACCGCGAAAGGAACAAGGGCGAGATGGATAGGCTAGGATCGGGGAAGGTTGGAAGCTCAACCATCAACAAAAATGCTCGAGAGATGGCCTTTCAATACAATAGACCTTAGGGGAAGATAAGACAGACGCAACACTCATCCCGATGGATGCGAGACAGCAGATGATGCGTGAGGTGTCTTTCCCAAGGAAGAGAATACAAGAAAAAGAGATCAGCAACTTTTACTTAGCCCAAGCAATGCGCTCCGAAGGGCATTGCTTTCGGTGCAATTCATATCTCTTCCCTTGCTTTGCCTGCCTGCTGCTCTGCTCCCCCTTCGAATGGATTTGGACCCGCTACTCCATCTGCATTTGCCGATGGATGTGCATGACGCTCCTCCGTAATATCTTCCTATACCCTGCAAGCACCTACGTCTATCAAACAAAATGAAAAGAAATACTAAACGAGAAAAGCCCTTTCTATCTTATTAGTAAAGCAACCTTTCGCCTTTCAAGTCCTTCCCCTTATCTTATAGAGCTTTCGTAATCATTTCTTTCAGCTTCCTAACTATAGGTCTCATTCAATCTGATCCGAGCCTTGCTCTACGAGACTGCTTCTTCGAGAATCCCTTGCTTTTGGCTATGGTCTTTCGGGTTGTCCCCAGAGTCTTCCCTTCTTCAAGCTGGGCTAGGTTTTCTTCTCGGAGCTCTTCGCCTAGAGGCTGGTTGTACTATTATCCTATTAGAGAAGGGGGCGAGGGTTCCATTTCTTTATTGAAAAAAGAGTGTGAAATGAAAGAAAGCTAGCTCTTGAAAGCAGCGCCTATATCCGGCAGGAAAGAAAACAAAAGAATAATCGGGAAAGCCACTGGCTTAGCTATAGCAGGAAGTACTGGACTTGGTAGCAGTCCTTTTAGATGACTTAGCTATACGAGGGTCAGATTCAGATCGGAACGATCAAAGTTTCATTTTCCCGGGAATTTTCATTGCACTTCCTTTTTCCCTCATAAACAGGTCCGCGAAAGTGGCACAGTTCCGTTTTCCCGGGGATTTAGCATGAAACCCATTTTCACTAATAAAGAGGAGAAAGAAAACGCACCTTTTTCATTTTCCCCGTATTTTTCATTCAAAGTCGAATTCTGCCCTACGGATCTATGTCAAATTGTTTTTTTTACAGAAAGCCCGTATTTTTCATTAAAAAAGAGATAGAGGGCATGGCGCGAAGGGTTATAAATCCGCCTCTCGGATCTATTATCCCCCAGGGAAGTTGTTTGGAAGGATCGGTAGAACAGAACCTGGCTTTGTTAAGGACTTTCTTGATCGGGGAACATCTGCCTTGTAGATTTCTTGTTTGTCCTCGTGCCCTTTATTGCCGTCATTTCGGATTCCCGACCGATTGCAGCACTAGAACAATGGGGTTAATCCGTGGTTGGCTCTCAGGCCTTAGCCCTTTCTTCTACTCTTGCTGGAGAGATGCTCAAGCCCTATATCAAAATAATCAAAAAGGAAGGCGAGCTTGCATTCAAGGACCCGTAGGAAACTCAAGCTTCTAAATTTACAACTCAGGGAGGTGCCACTTCGTACCCACTTTGAACTATAAATTCCGCAATCTTCCCGTACCATGAATTCAAACCATCTACTCATAGAAAGATTCAAACCACTGAAAAAGTACTTAGAATCGAGTGAATTTCTCTTCTTTCTTGGTTTTCCTTTAAGAGGTATGCCCAGCGCGCGGAGGATCCGTTCCGGTTCATTGGCCATGATGACGTGGGAAGGTAGGTAGGTGGGGGGTAAGCGGAACAGCTAACAGAAGCACCGCTCCCCCGAACCAGTCAATTTGGGTATGGGAGAGCTCTTTCCTGCGGGCCTCTTCCTGATCTGATTGGCCCCATTCGTGTATGTCAAAAAGCGGGATACCTTGACGCCCGTGCTAGCTCTTAAAGGGAGGATGCTTCCCCGTCCCGATTCGCCATTGGCCCAGGCGCCCAAGGCATTATCAATTCTCGCTTCACTAAGTGAGGGTGCCTCTATTCCATTCTTTCGGAATGGTATGTGGTCCGTGCTAAATAACCCCGTATGACTCAACCTTTGTTCTTGTGCAAAAGCGTCCTCCCCTCCCTGTTTTTCGAGCTCACTAAGGAATAAAAAGCTCAAGCGCCCCATTTGTGTATGTCTGCGATCGTGCCTAGTCGGGCAGTTCATCAGGAGCTGCTATCTGGGAGCAAGCACTAAGCACTCTTTATTTTCTGGTAATATATATATAAAGTAGGTGTGTCGGGTTTGTTAGGCTATACCTAGGATCCGCCTTCCTTGTAAAAAGCGAGCTAATGTTTCAGCGATGTATTACTCGATGCCCGGGCTTACTTCCTATAACTATGGTAGAAGTCTATCAAATTCCCTTACCCTGAAACTAATGTTTGCAGTAGCTTCTTATAGAGCTTAAACATCCTATACACGCATTAACTTCAACAAGAGGGACCCCTTCTCAACCCGTATCTGGTGAGCATGAGGTATTGTAGGCCACCAACAAGGCTTCGATACAACGTGGGATTCTCAAATGGAAGCTGATCATCATCTTTTGCTGAGCAAGATGGAGTGGAATAAGGCTTGCAATTAGTCATCCCAGCTTTGTCTAAGAGATCCAGTGCATATTTGGATTGAGAGAGCAGCATCCCATGAGCAGTATGCTCAACTGAGATACCAAGGAAAAAGATCCCAGGTCCTTCATAGAAAACCGAGTGCGCAATTGAGAAAGCAAAGTATCCAGAAAATTTGGATCACTGCCCATTAGATTAGTAGGATATCATCCACATATAGTAGCAAGAGTGTCATATGAGCACCATTTTTGAAGATAAACAGAGAGGATTGCTACAGATAAAACCAAGAGAGAGATTAGATTGAAAAGTGTACCGAACCGGAAGGGAGGAGAGAGATATTATCTCGAAATGGGGTACCAATCTACCCGGGCCCTGTACACACGTCACACCCTGGGAATTGCTTTCGCCCGACCCTATCTTTGATACTAAACTACTCCTCTTTTCCAGATTTCCCATACTATTCTAGTACGGCAACTAAACGACTTCTTCTTCCTGCATCTTTTGAAAGCTATCCAGCGGGGGCAAGGAGATCACATCTTTCTAACAGACGGGGTAAAGAAGCAAAGAATCTATTCGCTCACCAAGAAAGAAATAATCTCAATATCGAAGTGTCATAAGACAGATCGTTCCTTCCAGTCTTGTTGAGATCGTTCCTTCACTGCCGATCAGTCACTTGTTTGTTGTTAGCTGCAGTTACAGGACTTCTCTCAAAAACGACTGTCCGGAATTGGAGCAGGAACTCAAAATGGGGGCAGGAATTGTGGCAGGAACTCTTTAAAGAACTGTCAGATAAGAAAGATATGACGCTTCTCAGAAGTCAAGAAAGAAAGAAGAACTTCACTGACGCAACTTTCGCAAGTCAACTCGAAATATGATATAGAAAGTAACTAATTGAAAGCGCCTATTCAATTCATTTAGTTCAGCTTGTCTGTCTCTAATGCGAATGAGGAATGGAAGAGGAAATAGTAGTTGCCGCCCACAGGTGCCTTTACGAAGGCCGGTCTCCGGGGATGAAAAGTACACTTCCTTCTGATTGAGCACGAAAAGCGGGCTATTCCACAGGGGGGGAGATTACTCATACACAGCTACAGGTGAGTGTGGGTACTAGCCCATCAAAAGCTGTTACAATACCAGGAGTTACAGTCCTTGATTCAAAAGAACTCTAGCTCCTCACTCTTCACTCTTTAGTAGCTAAAGCAAGTCAAGTCGAAACTGCTTAGTAAGTGATCTACGCCCGAACTCCTCCTCCTAATCGGTTCTTCCTTCTCTATCCAATCTCTCTTAGAGCAGGAAGTGGTTCCAAACCGTTAATGCTTTCGGTTGAATCTATAGCAAGTGAAAAGAAGAAGCTTACAGGCCTTGGGTGGGCCTAGTTGATTGTCCTCTTCTGTACCGATGCTAGCTATATGCTTAACACATCACATTGAAGTTAAGTTGTACGCTTCTCCGACGCTAGCTATATGCTTAACACATGCAATTGACTCTCTGCTTCTAGCTTCTATCAATAGGTCTGCTCTTTCTCTTTCCAGTCAAGTCTTTTGATTCCTGTAACTAAGTTGGTCGACACTTCAACTTCGAGATATAGAATCTCTTTCTTTCCCTCGACTTCGCTCAGGAAAGAAGAAAGACTTCAAACAAGACGGTGAGTTCCTTTCATTTTGAGAGTCTTCCCTTCCGGGTTGCTAACAGTAGGACTAGGAGTCCGGGTACACTTTTCTTAGACTTCTGAGTTAATTGAATTATGAGTTAGTTGAGTTATGAGAAGCAAGATACCTATAAAGAACTTCATCCGCGCCCGAAAGCCAAGCTAAGCTAACGAGAGGGGGAATGCGGGTCTTGTTCTATTTCTTATGAGAAAAAAGATCTCGTGAGAGCTTTGACTCAGTAAGCTCATCAGCTACGGCTCAGTTAGCGCCAAATTTAGGGTTAGAGGTGGAAGTTCGCTTCAAGGCGGTTTTTGTTTGCTCTGCCCCAACATCGGTATGCGAGAAGTCAAACTAGAATGAAAGGAAGTTGAATGGCTTGACACCAAAGTTCGAGAGGAAGGTTAGTCACGAGACCATGCGCCTGGAGTAGCTACGGAACGAGAGGCTGTTAGCGAATATGGAAGGAGATCTTGCTGACTTTAGTTGAGGAAGGGGGCTTGACGAAGACCCAGTGGTAAAGGCGTCGACAAATTCTCACCATGGCCTTCAACCAGTTATTATACCCATGAAGCTACAAATATGAATAGGCTGCCCGATCATCTAGCTCACTATGAGACTAGTACGCCTAATCATCACTGGGAGAATTCACTACTCTACTCGCAAGACAAGAGCTGGGTGAACTGACCCTCCTACTTCAAATAAGGTGTATGAAATCTCAACCGCCTCCACCTGATCATTTCGCAGCTATATGAGATGGACTTTTTTCATTTGGATTGACCTCTATCGAGTGAAAATCAATGAATGCCATTTTCCAGCTATATGAAACGCACTTTGATCATCTTTCTCTGTCCTGTTAGAAGGGAAAGTCAATGAGTAGAAATTGCAGCTATATAAAATGCACTTTTCCACTTTGGATCTCCTGCGTATGAAGGGAAATCGACTTTGAATGAAAAATACGGGGTTTTGACAAGTTGTCAACAGGCTCGTTAGAAAGGAAATCGAGTTGCAACGAAAAAACCCGCAAAAACGCAACTTTTCGATCTACTCGTTAGTAAAGAAAAAGGATCACACCCCCGCAAAAACGCAATGAGGAGACGGTGCGACACTGCAACTTAAAACATCTCCTCCGGCCCGGTCTGTCTTAGCGACTCTGTCTTTGCTCCCGATTCTGATCCGGGCAAGGGCAGTAGGTCTAGGTCCTAGCTTTAGAAGAAAAAGAAAGAGACATCTATTCTACCATACAGGGTAGGAAAGGTGTCCCGCCGTCCAGTCCCCGAAACAAGCTAGTAGCTAACTCGAAAGCAAGGGTAGCTCAAACAAAGCAGTATCTCCGTCCATACATTCCTGCACTGAGGAAGGAATGAACTAAGCTAAGGTATTCCCTATTTTGTAAACTCGGAGTTAGCAAGTAGGAAGTGAAACCAAGTAAACCAAGCGGGTATCACGGTAAGAAAGATCCATCATAGGCAGTAACATCCGCTAAACCTTCCAATGAAGAACTATGCCCATTTGATAGGCGAAATTCCTGTTGAACTTCTATAGGTCCAGACTAGACCATACCCACCACAGTGAGGGTTTGAAAGCTTGATTTTGAGTTTATGCTAAAGTAAGAAAGCACTTCCTATTGTTGCCCGGCCGGGCCGTGAAAGAGTGAAAGAAAGCTATCCAGGAAGACGCTAACCCATCAAGTAGCTCTCCGAGCCAGTACCGATCGAACTGGGAATAAACGCGTAGGTGGAGAAGCAAGTGAACTCAACACTCTTTCTCTAGGCTCGGGGATCACCTTTTCTTGCTGCCATGAGTGCCCCTTTCTCAAACTTTTCTCTAATATAAGGGCTGCCCTTTGCTGCTATTACATGAGCTTGAAAGAGCTTTCTTTATTTAGAACACTTCTCTCTTTCTCAGAGCAAGTGCTTCTGCCTCATCCTGTTCCTGAACGGGGGGTACGCTCGCCCCCCTGTTACATTGCCTTTTTCTATCTTTTTGATATCCTTCTCAAACAAAGTAGTAGAGTTCGCGAATCTCAACACAGAGCTCCTCATCGGTTCCATGAAGCCCTGACGAAAGACCTGAGCTGCTACTAAGGTAAACTTGAGCTACGGCAAGTAAACTACTTCTCTTCGCACGAGTCTACACGCTTCTTGCAAGAAAGTGACACTTCCTAACGGAATGTTACCCCCCTAAATGAGATAGGACGACAGCAGAAGAAAGTGCTTCTATCGAGAAGGCCCAATCTTGCATCAGTAGAGGCCTATTCTCCTCCGTCAAACAGGTAAATGTTACCTTCCCCATCCTATTCAAGCGGAAAATCCATTCCGTCAGGAGCTTCAAACTCCGGTGTGTAAGAGACTTAGCTGCTTCTATCTCTATCTCTTGTTACACACGATCGGGGTAAATAATCCTAATCTTGGCTCCTAGAGCAGAGAGATGAGACTGGTTATAGTAAGGGGTTGGTTGATGTATAATATTCGTGTTCCCGGGGAGCAACAGCTCAATGAGGGACTCGGGGAAGTAAAGAGAGGGGAGGGGTGTGCTCTCGTCCCGAGTCACTGTGCCCTTCTGTAGCGAGAATCGGCCCTTTTCATCTCAATTTCGCTTGATCGCCTTGTACTGAATACGGTAGAGCGTGGAGCCCATACCGATTGAGTAGAGCATTGAGCACTGATCTCGAGTGAACTGAACCGATGCCAAGGCTCGAAGACCTGTCAACTTCGAAACCAGTATAGTCGTATCCAAAACTTGTGGACCCCTAAGACCTCCAAGAAAAGAAAAGGAAAGGTAGGAAAGCAAACAATCGGAACCGGTACAACAGAAGTCACAGGAACCGAAACAAGCAAGCCGTTTAGCAAGCGGAGTCTATTCGTCTGAGCTACGCATCTATAGTCCAAGCGGGAAGCAAGACCGGGACATTGTCCTGACTTTAGGAGCTCGGCCCATCAGGGGTTTGCTGGCGGAGTTACAGGGGTTACCTCAAAGTAGGGATATCCGGGGTCACCTCCGAAGGGTCCTATCAGCAAGACAATCGGGATAGGAGGGATGCCTGTCTCGGAGGTAGCGGGGTTGCCTTGAAGGCGCGTCTGCTGTTTCTGTTGTTCCTAGTCCCATTTGAAGCGGCAGTCTTTGCCGAACTCTTATAGATTTGAGGTTCAAATGAAAGATTCTTCTCAAGGCCATCTAATCTATGAAGATAGGCTGCACCAGACAAAGAACAAGCCCCTTTGTCAGAGACTTCTCAGTTGTTCAAGCTTAAACAAGTGCTGCTACTACGCCCTTCGTGCCTATTCTCTTGAGTCGGCTCGGGGAAGAAAGGCTTCCAGGGAAAGGACTCACTCTAGTACTTACTAAAGGAAGGAAGAAAGGACTGCTTAGCGCTAGCTAATCGTTGAATCTGAAAGCACTCGCAGTTAGCTACTAGATAGCCCTAGAGAGAACTAGAATAGAGGACTAGCTTAACCTCTGGAAAGTCTAGTTGAAATGCTTTAGAGAGGCCCCTTGAGGGCTAAAAGAAATAGACTTCGTACCTTGCTTCAGCTCTTCCCTAACATCCATCTTGGATTAGCTACTTGCCTAAGGTTCGTAGAAACGAAAGAACAGAACGAAACGGAGAAATTCCTTTGACCGGTCCTTTCGAGCTTCCAGTTCTTCTGGATTGCTAACGTGGTTCGATGACGCCGACAAATCTCTTTTTTTGCCTTGTTTTCTTTCGTACCCTTACTCTTACTTGAGCTTTCTTTCCCTCACCACTCCCCGTGCAGTAGACGTTGCTTACCTGGATGAACTAGCCGGAGGGGAACTACTTGCGCGAACCAATAGCTGACGTAACTACTGAGCGCCTTTCTCTACACATAGACCTAGGAGCCGAAACGGAACTAGCCTGAGGCTCAGTCCAAGGTAGCTTGCTTACTCTTCTCACATAGGTAGGAGATAGACTTAGCTACCACTGCTGGAAAAAGAATGATAAGAGGGGCTTTCCGGAAAACCAGAGATTCGAATAGGAAAGAAGGGAGGGAGAAGATCTTTCTTACTTGGCGCAGACCCCGGTCAACTCTAGCTACACTGAGCCTTGCTGTATATATAGGGGACGCCTAGTTGCTACTCAAATGACACTAGCAGAAGAGGATCATACTAGCTGAAACGAAATAGAAAGAAGAAGAAAGAACAGAAGACTCAGCTCGAGCAACTCCAAATACTGGTTTGGTTCTATATTTACAATTACGGCCTGAACTAAGAGCTAGGAAGAACCCGGCAAGAAGAAATGAGCTAGGAGGAACCTGGCGAACTGAAACATCTTAGTAGCCAGAGGAAAAGAAAGCAATACGATCACTGGTGATGCATCCCACAACCAGTAAAACTCCCTCTACTTGGATATACTCACAACCCCCAGGAAGGAGCAAGCATCAGCGCTTCACGAGTAGCAAGACTCTCCAGCACTAGGGCTCAGCGGAATTGCTTTAATACCCCCCTCCTTGCTATAATGCCCAGACCTGCCCTCAAAGATGAACTATCAGTTGCTGCATCTGTGTTGAACTTTATGAAAGGAGATGGGGAAGGAGTCCAGCTAATAAGAACTAACGACTGGGCTCCGTTACCAGGTACATTCCTATCGCAATCTTCTTGATTTGCTGCTACTCTATGGTACCATCTGATGCAGGGCTTGATTTAATTGTGCTAACACCTTGTACTGAAAGGTGAGAGAAGGGGTTCCAAGCCTTTTTGAAGAGTAGAGTGTTCAAGCTAGCTTTTTCAAGTGCGTGCGAGTTAGGCACCAGTCTAAGGGATTCAATTCGCTGCTAAAGATGAAAGATTCCAATGAGCTGCTGGATTAAGAACACTTCCTTTCCTTTTAGTTGAATAAGGAGTGAAACTGCTTGACCATAGGGAAAGGACTCGCCGCTTCTCTTTTGATAGCTGCATGTAACTACGGTTCTTTCTGGAATGAAATAGCTGAGGCAATCTCCTAAGCCATAAGAGAGGAGGATAGAGTTAGCATTGATTGGGAAGGAAGGAACTAGTAATCCATTCAAGAGGACCTTACCCTAGAGAACTCAAAGGGAGGGAAGGAATTCTTAAACATACTCACAAGAAGGTGATCTACGACCATTAGAACCCTAGAAAGAGGAGCTACTAACAAGAGAGGGATATAAAAGAATGTCTTCTATCTGGCTGTAGTTCCCTGTAGGTTTATAGCACGATAGGCTAGCTAAGAATGGTATTATATCTTGCTGTTCTTGTTGTTCCTGTAGCTAGCTCGATAGAATTGGTTAGAATCCTCTCCTAGCTTCCTCTATCCCTAGAGATGCAGACGATAAGACGTAAATCAGAGAGAAGGCTTCTTATAAGATATAGAGGTAGGGGAAAGTTGACTAAGTAGTAGATATGGGATTGAGGGGCACAGCAGGAGGGGTCTACGAGAAAAAAGATCAGGCTTCAGGGTGGGACTAGAGAGGGAATGCTAGACTCCATGAAGCCGGGAGGCTTCCTTGCTTATCTCACTCTCATCCAACTGATCAATGCAATTGGAGGAGAATCGCTTGCCTAGCTTGCCTTGACTAACAGGACTCGAAATCCGAGAAGTCACTAGCCTGTAGTATCGGTAACCGCGATATGAGTTCCTTCTACGATGGCCAGCTTCCGAGTTCCGATTCGAACTTCGTTTTAGAAAGACCCTAAGTGCTTGCTTGTCAGTGCTTGGCCTTTCCTTTACTTCAAGTTGCGATATGGTGCCACCCTTGACGGGATGTTTAAGAATTCCTTCCTGCCCTGGTAGTTTCATAAGGCTAGTTCCGCAAGGCCTGAGGTCAAGTCTTCCCCTCCTATTATCTATTAGTACGAGCTCTGCCCCGTCTGTAGGACGAGCTCCTAGGACCCGAGAAAGAGAAGATTTGGTGAGTATTGAGCTAAGCTGAGCTCCCAAGTCTGGATTTCTTCTTTATGGATTGCAACAAGAGCTTTTTTTAAGCGAAAAAGACGGAGTTTTGTCTGATCGTGATGATTGAACTCCACGGAGGGGAATCGGTCTTTAAGGGAAAAAAAGGGTGTTTCATAGCTCGATCTTGCTAGGGGTGTCCCTCCTGAGACTTTATCCTTGCCTTTAGGGTTAGGACAAGCTCGGTTTTCAATCCTGAGTGTTGTAGCTAACTGAATATGACTGCTAGTCGCTGAGCTGAGGCTAGCTCTAAATTCATTCCTAGGTTTCGATACTACATATGACTGAAGCTGGTAAAGGCCAGCCGCCTACGTGCCCGATGGGATCAAGTCAATACGTAGTTCTTTTACTTCGGCAGACAAATTACTGGTTTTAGGTCTTTGAGTTCGGGAATCTAACAGAGTACAACACTTAGTACTGAGTCATTTAGGACCCAACTCATTAGTCAAGCTCTTAACATCACGGCTAGCGTCTTCGCTTTATGCTCCCGTTCCTTTATGCCTAGGGGGTCATAAATATCATCTTTTGCAAAAATGTCTGCTACTTCGGTGTGAAGAACGCCCGACGCTGAAATATCCGCAACCGATACCAAGAGACAAATAAAGGCAGAAAGAAGGACCATCAGGTCTATCAACTGGAAAGCCGGACTATCTGCTCCGACGACTAGAGAAGAGATACTCTATACCTATTCATTCCGGCAGGATTCGAGGTTTATTGACCATTGGAAAAACAATGATCCCAGCTTCCAGTTCGTATAATTACACGGACGGGGGATTCTCAGACGGCTTAAAGCTTCTGCTCGACTTCGAGTCGTCAAGTCATGAAATCACCGGCACCTCCTGTCTTGTTCACGTTCTCGCTCCTTCTCATCGGAGAGATAGATCTTTTCTTCTTAGGAGCAAGCTAACGGAACGAACTCTTGGCTGGGCTGGGTCCAGCAGTTGATCTGCCTTATTATGCATCGGATTGCTCTTTTCCAGCATAGCATCAACTGGTTTTTCCCTTTGCTTAATGATCTGCATCCACTTCTGTGTTGCACTGTAGATATCCAACCATTGCTCAGGCGCAACCTGTAGCTTTCCTTTCATCTCTTCCGTTGACCTGGTGACTGGGGCAATTGTTCCCATTACGTATGAGGCCTTATTCTCTTCATATGATTTTTCTGCCTCCAATGTCTCTTTTTGCTTTCCTTTTATCATATGCACAATTGTGTGTTGCAGCTTGTCGGCCATGACTGACTGCTAAGTGTGTCTCAGGTGAAATATCCAATCTCTACATCTTATTCTCTAAGATTCGACCACATGTTGATGAAAGGAGCCCCCGATGGCTTCAATCTCATCAGCCATAGGATTCTTTATCACGACGCAGAGTATCTCGCTCCACCACAGTGCCATCCAGCTGCACCTACAATTCATGGTTATCTTTCCACAACTGCGCATTGTCTCTCTCGGTCTGGAGAAGCCAATAACCGAGTTCGTTCCCAATGCTGCCTGATCAAGTCATTAGTGGGAACTTTACTAACATATGAAGGTTGGGATGCTAGGACTTACTACAGATGTATATCCTCGACTGTACAGCAATACAACTCTCCTCTTCATTCTTGTTGATCCATTTGAGTGGTCAACTGAGTTTCGACTGAAGACATTGTTAGACAGACATCTTGCTCGCTATTTGTATTTCACAGTTGGTTTGAATGCCTTGCTGTGTGCCTTATGAACTGTTCTATTCTATTGATCCCTCAGTTGTGTTTAAGGGGGGAAGTCACTTATATTATGATGTATTTATTTCTAGTTGACTAATCGATTGAGACTGCCCTGTCTTGTTGTCTAGTCGACTACTCGACTGGGAATGTTTGGACAACAATTGTTTCATCTTTTTCTTGTTCATTCACGTATAAATAGACCTTCTATGCAGCATTTCACTAGAAGGGGATGTGAAAGAAATAAAGTCAATCAAGCTTGTATGTTCTTCTTCGTTACGGCCTCTGAGGGTCCTCACGACCCTTCAATCGTATCCGACTGCATGCGTCAATCCACCCCTTAGGGTAAGACCGCCATCTTCTTCCATTGCCAATGACAGCCTTCTTGTACCTTCGGATATTCTGTTGAATCTGATAGTTATCACTTTCCCGTAAACCGGAGCTCCCCTCAGAATGGTTACTGGACAAGAACCGGGTTGGGTTGGCTAGACCCCTCACAACATAGCAGACACATAAGAACGATATATGATGTCCCTGGAGATTATGCGGCCTTACGGTACTGATGATAGATCACGAAGGTTTTCTGTCACTACTTAAGATAACACAATATTGGGATGTGAATCCATAAGAGAAGGACATAATAGAATAGATAGGTGATGGAGTCTTTCGGAGGTGTGGCTAGCTCTGGGTCAGCTGTAAACTCTTGTTCAAGGAGTGAGGGAAAAGCAATGTTTGAATTTCACAGGCAAAAGGCCAAGGCGAGAAAGACCCAGCGCAAGGGTAAATGCTCTTTGATAAGATGGATCTGTTTAATACGAATAAGCTGTTCTTCCATTCCTCGTGTTAGCCAGGAAGTTCGAATGGCTTAGTGGTATAGAATCCGATCTTTCGGAATAGAAATAGAATAGGCTCTTCTCCTTTCCTTTAGTTTGGCGAGATAGGAATTGTCTCTAGAAGCCTTAGGCCGATTAGTTAGACTGATCTTTGTGATATAGCTTTTGTGGTCTTGTTTAGCGATTGCGCATTGCCGTGCTGTCTTCAACAAAGATCTCTGCTCTTTTCCTTGATGCGGAGAAGATATAGTTCTTAGTTAACCCCCTGGCCAGTTCAGTTAAGAGAGTTCGAGGCATAGCCCAGGTGCTTTTAGCGAAGCCGGAATTCCATGTTGGTAGTTCCGCCGAGGGTGACATCACTGGGGAAGAAGAATTCTAGATCGAATGCGACCATCGAGTTTCTTCAACGAGCCCCACCCTGGGTCTTTCTTAGTGTAGTTGGTTTTCCCGTGGTAAGCTCTCTGACTACTGGCTTGGCTAGGCTGGTCTCCTATTAAACATGGTAAGCCCGACCCTCCCCTCTGAGAAAATACCCGGGAATCCTCCCTTTTTAGGAGTCAGAAGTCCTCTCTCGCCAGTCTCGGTCAATTGAATCTGACTGAACTTGACAGGTTCGGACTTGCCTTTCCTCTTCTTTAATGGATGGGAACACATCGAATGAAAAGGATGTCGAATGAGTTGAAAGATGGCAAAAACCCTATTAATGGCTAGCTTGTGAGAAATTCAATCTGAACTTTATTGGCTCCATCACCTCCACCAGCAGCAGCCTCTCTAATCCGATTCCGTTCCACAGGGATGCCAAGACAATGATGATGGCCCGTTCTTCTTCTCAGAGACTACTTGAACTGCCCGATTGACCCTTCCCTGTAAGCTCTTTAATGGTGGATTTGCCTGACCTTATTTCTTTCTTCAGAGGAAACTAAAGGAGTCATCACTTCAAGTGAAGGCGGAATAGAAGACTGGAAAGCCGGAGTCAGCCAACCCTTTAGTAATAGCAAAGGCGGCAAGCACAGATGAGAGGGACATCACTGAAGAGCTTAACTGACGAGCTATTTTTGTGATTAGCGCTTCTGCTCACTGGCTAGATCGGACTGTCTGTACCTTTGCTAACTCTGCCTGTAAGGAAGTTAGTCCATAGCGCTTACTGGGCCAAAGCATTTCGAAATCGCCCGTCGATTGAGAGGTGGAATCAAAAGCACAATGGGAAGTGGGAGATAGGCTTGGAGACAAATGTTGGGAGCTGCGCCGCTTTAAGAGTAAGAGGAAACCCGGGAAAAGCCTCAGCGTACCAAGGGCGGAATCCGATCCAAAAGAGAAAGAGCATAAAGTAAAGGGGCCAAGTGAGAAATTCTCTGATTCTGACTGAGATCTTTGTCCTACTTCTCACCCGGCTAGCTGCTGAATTCAAGTAGTTGACTTGACCGGAATCACAAGTTTTCAATGATACCGGCAATTGGGAATCTCAGTTGATGAGCCTGGCAAACGGAGCTACGAAACTAAGCAGCATACTTCGCCTTTAATACCTTTTTAGTCCAGTCCTGCTGCTTGTACGGAGTACGAATAAGGGGGCTGCCCAGTCTCAAACGCAAGATAAAGCTACGCCCCTCCTTGCCTAAGAGTTCTTGCTTCAAGTTAACTTGCGGTCGGGAAGTCTCTTGTTTATCTCTTTTTCTTAACCATACTCAAAACATGGCCTTTGACGTAAGAAATCTGGTATGTTGACGAAAATTGTTGACTGGAGCTTGAAATTCTAGCGCTGTTTGATGGATCGAGAAAAGCAAGCAAAGAAGCAGCAGGATGCGGAATATGAAGGGGCTGGAGGTAGAGCCAATGACCAATTGAAGAGTTACAGACTAGAGTATAAAGCCCTCAATCATGCTCTTGCCAGTGGCATAGATTGTTTTTGGAATCAAGTGCACCGAGAAAAACAACTCGGCGGAACCCTCAACATGTGCTAAAAGCAAGATACGAAAGGGGTGATCTCGAGGTTGACCTTCTTGGGGGACCTTTTGCTATAAGGTGATGCCCTTCGGGCTGAAGAATGCTGGATTAACTTACCAAAGGGCCATGACAACCCTATTCCATGATATGATGCACCAAGAGATAGAAGTCTATGTAGACGACATGATCGCCAAGTCCCTTGACGCAGAAAGTCACTTGGTGAACCTAAGGAGGCTATTTGAGAGGCTCAGAACAGCTCCGTCTCAACCCAACCAAATGCATATTTGGAGTTACCTCTGGCAAGCTGCTAGGGTTTATTGTCAGTAAGCGAGGCATAGAAGTTGACCCAGCAAAGATCAAAGCCATAGTTGATATGCCAGTTTCAACAACTCAGAAAGAGGTCAGAGGCTTCCTAGGGAGGCTGAATTACATATCCAGGTTCATTTCGCAGCTAACTGCGACCTGCGAGCCAATATTCAAGTTATTGAAGAAAAACGCTCCTACAGAATGGACTGAGGAGTGCCAGCAAGCTTTCGAGAAGATCAAGCAGTACCTTCTAAACCCTCCAGTGTTGGTGCCTCCGACTCCCGGAAGGCCCCTGATCATGTATCTCACAATTCTCGAATCGTCCATGGGTAGTATACTGGGACAGTGCGACGAATCCGGCAGAAAGGAAAGGGCCATATTTACTACCTCAGTAAGAAATTCACAGACTATGAGCCGATGCAGATTGATTTTCCTGATGAGGCGGTGATGTTTGCAACAGAAGAAGAACCGGAGGAATACCCAGAATGGAGGCTATTCTTTGATGGGAGCAGCCAACGTCTTTGTAAACGGGATAGGAGCAGTGCTAGTATCCCCTCAGGGATCTCATCTCCCAATTGCAGTGAAACTGAGGTTCGCTTGCACCAACAACGTCACAGAGTATGAAGCATTTTTTATAGGTCTCCAAGCATCCCTGGATTTGGGAATACGAGATATCGAAGTTTATGGTGACTCTACTCTCATTATCTGCCGAGCTGTAGGAGAGTGGAAGACCGGGGGGGAACCCCAGCGAATTCCGTACGGTGAGTATCTGGAGGAGTTGATAATCCGGTTCAGAAAGATCACTTTTAGTTATATGCCCAAGACCAAGAACCAGTTCGCAGATGCTTTAGCAAGACTAGCCTCAATGGTCCGAATTTCAGAAGAAAGAGACATCCATCTGATCAAGGTGGAAGTAAGAGAGGAGCCTGCATACTGTGCTTTCGCAGAAGAGGAACTCGACGGCAAGCCCTGGTATCATGATATCAGGGTCCTTATCAAAGAGAGAAAGTCCCCAGTTGGGGCAACTGACAATGACAAGAAGACAATCAGGAGGTTATCAATGCAGTTCTTTCTGAGCAACGATACCCTGTACAAGAGATCCTATGACAGCATGCTGTTAAGATGTGTCGATACGGGCGAAGCAAACCGGTTAATGGCAGAGGTGCACAGTAGTGACTGTGGCGCGCATATGAATGGCTTCATGCTTTCCAGAAAGATCCTCAGAATGGGCTACTACTGGTTCACAATGGAGCATGATTGTGCGAAGTATGTAATGTCACCAGTGCCAGTTGTATGCAGATAAGAGCAAAGCACCTTCAGTTCCTCTCAACAACATGACGTGAACGACCGCTTTCTATGTTTCAATCGGATACCAATTGCTTGGATGCGTTTGAAAGCCTCAAGATGACTTGCAGAAAAAATGTTTTCTAGGTTTGTCTTGTGTCTCCGTAACAAATGGTCCATTTATTGATGGGCGAACGACGGGGATTGAACCCGCGCGTGGTGGATTCACAATCCACTGCCTTGATCCACTTGGCTACATCCGCCCCTACCCCCGCACAGGTTTAAGTCTCTATCTACGATAAGATCCTTTCTTCCCTATTCCCGCTATCAAAGAGAAGCTTTTTCCTATACTATAGTTGCAAGTCTATTGTTGTGTTTCGGAATTAGGAAAAACAAAGCTTCAACAAGTAGAAGCTTCCTGGCAAAGCTTCAAACAAAGAGGTTGGGCTGTTCACTTCATTGATTTGACTTCACTTTACTTAAGATTAAAGAAAGGGGCCGGGCGGGCAGTGAAGGCTCATTTAGTAGACAGCGAGCGAGCAGCAAACACCTACTCCTATCAAAATGAGAAGCGAGCCTCTATCAGAGAAAGCCATTGCGCGCTAGCCTCTTGTATAGGGTTCCAAACCTGCGCACCCCTAAACTACAAGCTTTGAAGCTCCTACTTTGACTTCATTTATGGGATATTTAAAGAAGCCCCTTTCTACAAACCTTTCCATAATATAAGGGAAGCTCGAAGAGCCTTTCTTCGCATGCTTAAGCGCACCCCCTTTCCATTAGTAAGGTTGACAAAAGGCTTTCTTTTTGTTCCTTTATTACTAAACTAATATAATAGGGGTAGGGAGGCGCTAACGAGCAATCAAACTAAAGCGCTAACGCTCCTTTACTAAGATTATAATATATATATAAAGAGTTGGCCCTTCTTTCTCAAAGTCAACTTTCTCGTTTCTTGCTTTAGTTTTCAATAAGGGGCGCGTTAGCGCCCTTCCTTCAGCTGGCTCCGCCCTATCTATTCATCTCTTTTTTCAAATGGATATTTAGGGATCTCTCTTATTCATAGATCTTGAAACCGGATCAATATCCATTTATCAATAGATCTATCGAAAGATAGAAAGATATAGATCTCTATCTGGATCTATCTCCATATCTAAATATGGAAGAACCAACACTTAAAGGGCGTAACCAACGGAAGGTTCTCACCCTGTCCCCGACATTGTTCTCCGACGATGTCCCCTGGGCGAAAGGGGCCACCATTCTCTTTCTTTCTTCAATCGTTCCGATCAGGACAAGTGGGTTGGTTCGTTTCCTCCTCCTATCTACGCAATTCTCTGTCTTCGTTCGTGATCATCTTGGGCGAAAAGTAGTTGTAGAGGAGCGGCTGTGAAACGGCGATTCCCCCTTTCCATTGAAGTAGGGAGGGCCTCCTTCCCCACCATTCCGGCCTATTATTGATAGGGATTTTACCGATGCTGAAGGTAGCTTGCTTACCAAGCCACCCACTTGAGAAGCTAGTCGCCAGAAAGAAGCGACGAGGAAGCGAAGCTGTCTACGAAGCTTTGCTTCCCCCCCTGTAGTCGGAGTACTCGGCTCGTCGCTACTTTGATTCAAAAAGTAACCGATGGTTCCCGACTTTCTCCGGTTTCCTCATCCATAACTTTTTTTTTTCAAAATACCGGTACGCTCTAAAAAAAAGTCAAGGATAAGCTTGCATTCTAGAAACGGTAGCTTCCCGCCTCCTTCATTCCTACTGCCTCCTTCGGTGAGAAGTTCCCTTCCCTTTTCGAAAATGCCTGATGGGTCTGCTCAGCAAACGTACAAAGTGGAGCTGCCCGCTGTTTGGCTGACCCTCTTCTTACCATTCGGGTTGGGTTGACCCAGAAGTACTGTAAGAAGGAATGGAACCACTGGAGAGTCGTCTGCAGTTCACACTTGGGCAAAGACGACTGACTTTGGAAGTGGAACACGCACCGATTTGCGCTATTCCGGGTTCTTTTTTTTCGTAGCGAAATCAAGGTTTATGATAAAGTCAGCGAAGTTTCTATGGTGTTCTACCTTTGGGTAGTCTCGGTCCACAGTGGAAGGCTCCGCACCTGAGCCTCGTTAGACTCAGCGGAAGTGTTAAGTGTAAGTGAAGAGAATAGAAGAGATGAAGTCCGTCCCTTAGCCTAGTCTATATCCACAGCTGACGCAACTCCGTACCGACGCCTTAACTACTACTTAATTAACGGCTAAGTGATTTCATAAGCTGAGCTTTCCTTAACCAGCTGACCTTACTTCGTAACCTCGGCCTCCCTTTCTTTTTAGTTTGACTAAGTGACTTCCTAACCTCAACGTACTTTCTTTCTTACTGTAGCATAGGGCTTCGCCACTTCAAACGGGCGCTTCGCCCTTTTTTTTTAGAAAGAGCGGGGCCTTACTTATTCAGGGAGGATGAAAGAAAAAGAAAGGGATCCGGGGGCTTTATGATCGGAGAAAGGGAAGGGGCGTGGTTGGTGTGTCACTGGGTCGGTGGGGGAACCCGTAGGAAGGGGGGACGACCCACCGAATTCACATCAGAAACCGCCAACATGAACACAAACGAAATCTTGAATTGCGTATAGAAAAGAAAGAAAACGAACCACTTCTATTCTCGGAGCTTAGGTATATGAAGAATGGCTTTTTGGTCCCTTTCGTCCAGTGGTTAGGACATCGTCTTTTCATGTCGAAGACACGGGTTCGATTCCCGTAAGGGATAGGTATTAATTCCCGGCCGCTTTCCGCCAGTGTTCATTGCTGAGTGATCGCTCGCTATCTGGCTGGAAAGGGTGGTCTGGAAGCTTCCTCTCTCCCAGCAAGCAAGACGAGATCACCACTTCTCTCAGTAATGGACTTCCTTTAATTCTTCCTTAGTCTTAGATGTCCTTTCATAGATTCTCGAACCTCCGACAGACAGAATCCCCATGCATGCGTTCTTTCTCTCCTCCCCTTTTTTTTCTTTGGCCGTTTTTGTTAGGCATTGAACCCCACCTTAGGTGCTGAGTGGTGTCCTCCCCCCCCCCCCCCCCCCCTAATACCTAATACATAGTTCCGTCTATGGAGCCTAAAGCTTCAACCATGGCAGTAAGCAGTAAGTTGGCCTAGTCTCTCGCCCAGCCTTCGCCTTCTTCAGTGGACAAGTTGAAGCGTTCAACGGTTCTTCGGCCTACCACCTTTGTTTGTTTTTCAAGGTTGAGCTTTTTCAATTGAAGCTAATGCTATGTTGCCCTTCCCTTGTTCAAGAAAAAGTGAGGACTTTCTTTTAGCTACCGGCCCAAACAAAAGAGATTAGCCTCTTGATCGATCGATTGATTGAATCGAAGTACGAAGGGGTTGATTTAAGTGTGAGATCCGCCCAAGACTAAGGCCGAGCAACTAGCTGCTGCAGGATTGGACGTCTATCTATCTCACCACGCTCCCCTACTCCTATAAAGGCCGGCGGAAGGAATGCTCTGCTCATCTTTCTTACGGCTCGTTACCGCAGCGCTCGTTCACCCCTTCGGCTTCTTCAATTCAAAAAGGTAGTGTCCTTTTCCTATTCTTATTGGTAAATAGCGTCTTGAAGCGAAGGCATTATTGAAGGAAAGAGATGGCGGGTCGAGTCAACTACACCAGCCTTACTAACTAGGGCAGGGTACACCACACTCTATCAAGCAAGCTGCCTGTGAAGTTGAAGCTTACTTTGCGATACGGACCATTCACCATTTTTTTGTGGGGGGGAGTATCTAACGATTAGCTTTTAGGCTGGATTCACCTCCGTACATGGGGATGTACTCCGGAATAGACGTGGAGAGCTAAAAACTGTATGGGCCACCCTTGCTAGCAGAAGAGAAGGAAAGAGTTATCCGTACCCCTAAAGTAAGGTCGGATTTGGCACCTTCAACTACTGATGTTTTGACCAAGGCCCTATAGAATCAAGTTGGAGATCAATATTGAAAGCCAAAAGCTGTGGCTAGAGCAAGGGTAGGAAAGGCAGCACCAACCAATTCCCGGTCAATCAAGGGTAGCATTAGGCGGGGAACCGTCCAGAAAGATTCTTTTGGATTGTTAGGAGAGCTCTGTTCGTTGAACTCCGGTGGAACGCCCGTTGAACACCCATGCAACTCCCAATAAACGCCAATGAACTCTTTTTTGTTAGTGCGTTGTCTTGTAAATTCCACACCCCGCCTTACGCCTAAATCTCAATACCTACCTGCTAAACAGGTATATCGCAACGCAAATCTCTTTGGACAAACTTCCAGAGCAAACACCAATAGCAGCTGAATCTTGTTTAGCAATCCAACCAACCGTCGGGGACTTTCCAAAGTCCCCAGCCAAGCCCGCGTACCAGAGCGCTCTAATTCTAATAAAGTCAAATAAAGTTTTCATTCCTTCATTTATCCATATATGTTGCACCCTGTCTTTGAAGCTTCTCGTAAAAAGTCGTTCGACGTGGGGAGGTGGGCCCTGCTTGTCTAGACCAGCGATCGTAAACCCGCATGGTTAACCGATTATAGAGTGCGAGACTCGAGGTAATCCTAGGAATACAGTAGAATAACTGCCTCCGTGGACGCCTCTGCGAGTAAACCCCTAGGATCTCCAAAGGAGCTCAGGGATAGAGTTATGATGATCTTTCTCAGGTTTCGTGGACTTCATCCTTCCGGTGACCTGACATGACACCGTCCCTTCCTTTGTAGACGGCTAAGTGACTTCCTAACCTTAACACCTGCTTCATTAGTATCATAATCCCTGCTATCAACAAGTTATGAATAGCCCTGGCTTTCTTCTTTATTAATGGCAGAACAAGGCGCCGGTCTTGCCGGTACTCCCTTGTATAGGTATGCAATTTCAGAAAGCTAACTTGAGCTATGGTGAATTATCTGTCTTTTGCTTCGTCAGTGATCCCGCGGTCAAAATGAAAGTTTATTAGACTAGTCCTACTCATTCTCTTATCTTTTCGTCTTTAGGTTGGAACAACAAGGAAGACTTAGTGAAGAAATCTATGCCTGGAGGAACGCTATCCATAAATTAATTGAAAACATACTAGGCGGCCAGGAAAGGGGATGGGTAGTAATTGCGAATGAGCTTGTCTACGTAGCGTAGTGAGTGCTTCCCAGGTGGGGATCGTGAACCTATCCCTTGGCAAAGAACAAGAAGAAAACGAAAGGAGAAATGAATCCATCCATTGAGTATAACAGAGCAAATGATGGTATAGCCAAAGGAAAGCATTACCGAATAGGAAGGAAAACAAGAATTTTTTGGGTCCGGGTCCGGAACCAGAAGTGGTAGTTGGTGTAATACCGCCTTACAGCAGTAGTAGGGGCGTTAAGACCGGATGTCCCCGTATTTTTATCCTAACTTGCCTTTTCCGAGACAAGGGCCACTACATGCCTAAATGACTGGGTATAGTACCTATATCCATCAGGCGGGCAACAAAGATGTCATCTACAGCCCCTTATTCCCAGGATTCCTTTTGGAAAGAATTGTTGATTGGGACGGATAACATATTAAACGAACTCATATGTTCGTATGGAGATATTCAGATCCCGAAAAAGAAGATCGCATGACCTAGAAAGAAAAAGAAGTCCGTGCTACTATAAGGCCTCTAAACTCCTCCCTCAGGACTGATAGTATGTATGGTAGAAAGAAAGATTCTTCACCAAGAAAGGTAGCGAAGTCACCTCCATTCTCGATTTCTATTGCGACAGAGGAAGGTATCATAATAGAGTCAAAATCACGGTTAGAGTCAGTCCGGATAAAAGGAAGAATCCAATCCGCAGCTAGTCTTGGGATCAAGGCTTCTTTCCTTTGCTGAATCAGGAATAGCGGCCTTAGAGCTTCTACTACTATCGGCTACCTAACTGTCGGGAAATAGGGGGTTTTTCGGAGAATCGGTGTCGTGTTGGTGCTACGAGATGGCGATTTATCGTATAGAAGAATAGATCCGCGGGCCTATTGATTGACCATAGATGCGAACCGATCGACCGCTATCTAAGAGAAGATAATTAGTTCTTCTATCGTTCAAGGGCAAGGGGAGAACATGTAGCGGCTTGCCTAGATCTCGTATTTCCCACGTAGTCCGTCGGTCAAACCAACGATTCTCTTCTCAAAGCAAAGTAATAGAGAGATCCGGTATGTACCTCCGCGGGCTAGGAGCGCATCATCGGGGCAGGGCGAAAACGAACATAGGATCATGGCCCTTTTCTTCTTTCTTTTGCTGCTGATCTCACATCGAGAGCAGCTCCTTCTTGTTCAGGGTCATCAGATGAGAGATCTTCCTCGACTCCGAGAAATCGGTCAAGCGGGGGGCTACCCTCGACTCACCTCTCTCTCTATAAAAAACCCCTACCCAGAGGAGAGCAGAAGCTCCAGGATGAGTATGTCCTGGATTCCCGGATTCATTCTCGTCTTGATCCACCATGGAATTTTGGAAATCTACAAAAACATTCTAGGGGAGGGCTCGTACTTCTCAAAGATCACAAGGTGCTGAAATGGTAGGATATCTAGGGTCTTTCGGTTTTTGTGAAAGGGATGCTCTTCTCATGTTATTGCTGAAAAAAAAATGACTCTATTTGATGTCGATTCATCCACACTTCCATTCCTTGTAGAGGAAGGATAACTGCTTGCTGGCTGGGAGCTGTATGAGCGGTAACGTCCACGTACAGCTCCGTGAGAAGTGCGGCGGACAGAAATGGCCTTGTTGTACCTCACTCCCATCTTCAATGGGGTTTGCTCTTTTTTTTTTGGGAGAGTATGCCAATATGATCTTAATGAGGTGCGGGGCTTTGCATCTGACATTCGTTGGGCTTCCCTCTTCGGGAGCCTGCGTCCCGGCGTTTTTGTGCAATAAACCCCTCCGGCCGAAGACTAGTGGTAGGTGGTCCCGCGGAGCTTTCGGAGAAGGGTAGCCTAGTGTGTAAGCACAGCAATGAACCGCGGCGAACCCTCAGACGACCTATCTAAGATTAGGGGGGAGATCCTCAGTAGTGGTGACCCTTTCACTCTTCCACGGACTGATACATGTACCGAATGCTCATACGGGAAAGTTGACTCCTGGGTCTAGAACCTGTGGGGTTGCTCCGAGAAATCCTTTCTTTCTCGTCCACTCAGGGGGGTGCGGACACACCTGCGCGGATTACAGGTGACAGTTACAAGAATGGCGGGGAAGTTAACAGTACCCGACGACATTCAGGGATGGATGTAGACCCATCGGGCAGGGATAATCATTACGGTCCTGGGAGAGGTGGCGACCATTCTCAAGAACCAAAAAGACTGAGCTGAGGGAAGCCCTATGAGTCACTGAAACGACGGCAGGAGGGCCCTTGATCTATCAATAGAGGGAGCAAAAAAGAGGCTTTGCTCCCCTTTACAATATGAAGAAATAAATAAGGGTCGAAGTTTAGATCGCTCACAGTAGTTCTACCTATAGAAAGGATCATGAAAGAGGCGATCAGAATGGTACTCGAATCCATTTACGATCCCGAGTTTCCAGACACATCGCACTTCTGCTCGGGTCGAGGCTGCCACTCGGCCCTAAGACGGATCAAAGAAGAGTGGGGAACCTCTCGCTGGTTTTTGGAATTCGACATCAGGAAGTGTTTTCACACCATCGACCGACATCGACTCATCTCAATCTTTAAGGAAGAGATCGATGATCCCAAGTTCTTTTACTCCATTCAGAAAGTATTTTCCGCCGGACGACTCGTAGGAGGTGAGAAGGGCCCTTACTCTGTTCCACACAGTGTACTACTATCGGCCCTACCAGGCAACATCTACCTACACAAGCTCGATCAGGAGATAGGGAGGATCCGACAGAAGTACGAAATTCCGATTGTTCAGAGAATCAGATCGGTTCTATTAAGGACAGGTCGTATTGATGACCAAGAAAACTCTGGAGAAGAAGCAAGCTTCAACGCTCCCCAAGACAACAG